>PVLD010027633.1:0-20484 GCA_004027595.1 Dinomys branickii | reverse complement strand
AAAATGGCCATACTACCAAAACTGTTGTACAGATTCAATGCAATTCCCATTAAACTACCGTTAGCATACCTCACACATCTAGAGAAAATATGCCTCAAATTCATCTGGAACCAGAAGAGACCCAGAATAGCAAAAGCAATCCTGGGCAATAAGGACAAGTCAGGTGGAATCACAATCCCTGACCTGAAATTATACTACAAAGCTACTATAATAAAATCACCCTGGTACTGGCTCAAAAACAGACCTGAGGATCAATGGAACAGAATGGAAGATGCAACTATAACGAGAAACCCACTCAGCTACCTAATATTCGACAAAGGCGTCAACCAAACCCACTGGAAAAAAGAAGGCCTGTTTAATAAATGGTGCTGGAAAAACTGGCTTGCCTCTTGCCGAAAACTGAAAATAGACGCTAGTCTATCACCATGCACCAAACTCAGGTCAAAATGGATCATAGGCCTCAACATTAAAACAGAAACTCTAAACCTATTGGAAGAGAATGTAGGTAAAAATCTTGAAGACATAGGAGCAGGCAGAGAGTTCATGAACAAAAATGAAGCTGCAAGGGAAACACTTCAAAGAATCAATAATTGTGACCTCATCCTACTGAAAAGTTTTTGTACATCTAAAGAAATCACCAGCAAAGTAAAAAGAAAACCCACAAATTGGGAAAAAATACTAGCTGGCTGTCCCTCAGACAAAGGTCTTCTATCTAGAACATACAGAGAATTAAAAAACATGTACCTGTCTAAATTCAAAGACCCAATCCAGAAATGGGCATGTGAGATGAATACACAATTCTCAGACAAAGAAATACAAATGGCAAATAAATATATGAGAAAATGTTCCACATCCTTAGTCATTCGAGAAATGCAAATAAAAACAACATCGAGATTTCATCTCACCCCAGTAAGACTGGCCAGTGTGAAAAAGTTATCCAATAACAGATGCTGGCGAGGCTGTGGAGAAGTAGGGACTCTATTACACTGCTGGTGGGAATGCAGACTGGTGCAACCACTGTGGAGAGCCGTCTGGAGATTTCTCAGCAAACTAGGTCTAGAGGTTCCATTCAAACCAGCTATTCCTCTTCTGGGTATTTTCCCAGAAGATCTGAAAACATCATATCACTCTGATATATGTGCACCCATGTTTATAGCAGCACAATTTGTAATAGCTAAAATGTGGAAATAACCCGTGTCCATCCACAGAAGACTGGATTAAAAAATTGTGCCATTTTTATATAATGGAATATTATTCAGCTATAAAGAAAGGCAGTTTTGGGGACTTTGTAGGCAAGTGGTCAAAACTGGAGTCCATACTCATAAGTGAAATAAATCAGCGATACATGTGCAGGCAACGTATTATATCACTGGTGTAAGAACCTGAGAGTGGGAATATAAACTAAGAGACATGAAGGAAATCTGTTCAAAAACAAAGAACAGATGGGACGAGGGAAAGGAGAAAAGAAAGAGGCAAAAATGTATGTATGTATATATGTATATGCATATATGCAGGAGGGCTAATATGGTTCTACTATTGTATTGTATCACTTAATGCTAAGCAATAATTGATGAAGGGTTATTCCATCAACCTTGTATGTCTGTATGTGTTATCCTAAACACACACTTCGAAGATATCAATATGCAAAGCAGCAACTATTTTGGGGGGTTTTTTTTTGTCTTTGGTTTTTTGTTTTTTGTGTTTTTCTGTTGTTGAGATGATTAATTGTCTGACCAATTTTGCATGTCTGTATCTGTGTTCATGTATATACATTTCGAAGATATCAATAGGTAAAGCAACAACCATTGTTGAGCCCATGTCACCTTGTCTGTAAATCAGTTTTGATTGTACTATTTTTTATGCTAATTTGTGTCTGTTTGTTAATATGTTTTTGTGCTTTTATTTTTTAAAAATAAAATAATAAAATAAAAATAATAATAAAAAATAAAAGAAATAACAATAGTCTTCAGTATAGCCTGGCTGCTGACAAACTTTGTTAACTATTAGCCTGATACATTTAACCACAGGAGAAAAATTCTACAGTTAGAACAAACTCCAACATATACCAGGAACTTGTATGCAATCCTTTTTCTCACAGAAGAGTGACTTTACCCAATTGCAGGATGGGGGGGAGGTCAGAGGATCAGAGGGATGGGAGCAGACAGATGAATGAGGTCAAATATAACAGGAGCAAGGCTGAGGTACAAAGGGTGATCACCCCAGTTCTGTGAAACTAGGTCACAAGAGGGAAAGAATGGAAGAGAAAGCAAAGGAGTGTTGAAGTAGACCAGAACAGGCAATGCTTACTCACATGAAAATACCATAAAATCAAGTGAATAGTTGATCACAGAGAAACAATAGAAGAAAACAAAAAGGAAGTTTAAGAAATCTAAATCACGAAAAGAAAGAGAAAAAAATAATCACAAAAATGACAAAACAAAACAACCAGACAAAAAAAGGAAAAGCAATCAGACAAACAGAGAAAAGCAAAAGTAGGGAAATTTCTCTGGTGTCTACATTTCTGTGGTAGGTCCATGTCTGGTTACTTTTCTCTCACTGTTGAGACAAAATACACTCAAAATTACGGGAGGAAAGGTTTATTTAGTTCACAGTTGGCAGAGGTTTCAGTCCATAGTCAGCTGGCTCCAAGGCAAGGTGCCACATGGCACAGGGGCAACACTTCAAGATAGCAGAAGACAGAAAGAGCAACAAGAGCCAAAAGGAGAGAGTGCAAGCCTCTTTTCCTCTCTTGTATATCAGGATACCCGCCCACGCCATCTCTGCGCCCTGCTCTTGTGTAGGCTCAGGATGTTCACAAAGCGAAGACCCTGGCCCCCTGCTGAGTCACTTAGTTAAACTTCTAAATTTCTCAGTTCTCAGGTTGGCATGAGGTATCCACATTACAGTCCAAGTCCAATCCCAGAGATGTGCCATGCACTACAGCCAGGTTTGCAGTGGGTTTGTGCTGGGTACGGGGCTGATCTTGGCCCCTGGCTGTGGGGCTGGGAATGGAGTTCTCCCTGCACCCTTTAGGTCTCTATTTGTTCTCCTGAGAAACCACCGTGAAGATATCAGTACATAATACAACAATCATTGATAACTTCCTACTACTTTGTCTGTAACTCTATATTCCTTGTGTTGTTCTTAGGCTATTCTGTAAATTGTTGTCTGTCTTAATATGTTTTCCTTCTTTTATTTTAAAAATAAAAATAAACCACTATCTCCTAAACAAACAAACAAAAAAGATAAGCAAAGAAAATGGTGGCCACACCTGCCTGCTTCTACCCCACATGTCTGTGTGCCAAGGCAAGGCACAGTGCGGGTTCATCTAACTTACCCACTGCTGGCTTGTATTCACACTGCTGCTTCTGACTTTTCCACCACTGGCCCCACCTGCCCATTGTATGTACCCCTGTGGGGGCCTTCCTGGGTCACTGGGGGTCCGCTGTGGGCTGGGCCAGCATGTGGCCCCTGCAAGGGCCTGGGTGGGTCAACATAGCCCACATTCATTATAATTGCTGACATCAAGGTTTTTCCACTGCTTTCTCCTTTATGTCTTACGGCTTTTTATTCCTCAATTCCTTCATTAGCACCTTCTTTGGAGTCAGATATTTGACGGCACATCACTCTGATCCCTTCTTCTTCCTTTTCTGTGTGTTACTTTACTTACTGTCTTAGTGGCTGCGGAGGAGATTGCAATTATCGTCTTAACTTGATCTAACTGGAGAGAACTGATTGACTTTGTATTATGTATAAACACTTTGCTCCTACACAATTATGTTCCCTCTTGCCTGTTTTGTACTACTCTGGGCTATAAATTACTTTTTTTCTGGTACCAAGAATTGAACTCATGACCTCACGCTTGCCCCAGGTGGGCACTGTGCCACTGAGCTATTTCCCCAGCCCTTCAAGTTACATTTTATAGATTGTAAACAAAACTGAAGGTTCCACCACTCTCAGTGGCAGCAAGCTGATGACCAAGACTTCAATACCTGGAACTCTGAGGGACATTAAGACCCAAACCATAACAGTGACAGAAAGCAGTCCAGGGGCTGCCAGGGGCTGGTGGGGAGCAGGGACGGCTGACAGAAGTGTGGGAGGGCGAAGGAAACAGTCTAGATCTCAGCTGCACTGATGATGGTACACTTGTATATATGTGTCAAAAATCATACATCTACATGCCACTTCGGTGAAATTAAACACCTCAGTTTTTAAGTGTACAACAGTTTAGACCAATATACAATACTGACACTGTTTACAACACGTTGCTACATGAAAGAATGGTGCTTTGAAGCCTGCTACAGTGGTGCACTCTGAGAAGCTGAGGCGGGAGGATCATGAAATCAAGCCCAGTTTGGGCAACTTAGTGAGAACTTGTCACAAAAAGGAAGTACAAAACAGGGCTAGGGCAGTAGCTGAGTGCAAGGACTCTGTGTTCAATTCACAATACGAAACAAAGAAACAGACAAAAGGCAGAAGCTGTGTTAGTCATTCTCCCATGGCTGGGGCGAAATGCTTGACGCTTGCACCTTACGGAGGAGAGGCACACTGGGCTAACAATTTCCACTGGGTTCAGACCAAAGCTGGCTGCTCGCAAGGCAGAAATGGCATGGTGGAAGGCCCTGGCAAGGAGAGTTGTTTAACCCAGGGCAGCCAGGAGGCAGGGAGAGAGAAGAGGCGCAGGGACAAGAGTAAGTAAGCCCTTCCAGGTCCCACCCCAGTGACAACTTCATCCAGGATCCAACCCTAACAGTGATTTGGCTACAGACTCATGATCCATGGACAGATCCACAGTGAGTACAGCACCCCATGACAGAAACTACTGTCTGCACCCGCGAGACTTTGGGGAGACATTTTAGATCCAAATCGTAAAAGAAGGGAATACAGAGAAATGCAAGTAGGTAGTAACAACTGTCTTAGGTCATTTTCCCTTCAATTTCCAAATTTTTAGAAACCTGTTGACCATCACTTGATAGTAATAAAATACAGCAACCAATTTTTGACAGATGTAAAGGCTAACAATAATTTATTTTAATTATTTTTAATAAATTCTTCAAACTGTGCTTTCCTACCCAACTTACCACCAAATACATTGATGTTAAATAGGAAAATGAAAACTAATTAGCTAATTTTAAAACAGAAATTTTAAGGTCAATTAAATAACAATCTGTAAGAACAATGAGAAAAAAATTTCATTTTCCACTAATTTCATTTCAATATTCCAAAAAATACTAAAATCACAAGCAACACAAGTTTTTCAGTCTGACCACCCATTTAAGAATATCAATTGTTTCTGGGATGCTATTTCCAGACCAGAAAGGGATAAGACTGCAGAACTGCTCTGAGATTTGAGGTCCAATATCATGCTATGTTCAGTTAGGCCAAGGAATGCAAAAGGTAGACAAAGAAAAGGAAGAAGGTTGTGGGAAACCCTGTGTTCCTGCTTCCAGGAAGATGGCGGAGTGGTGAGGAGTAGAGAAGGTTCTCTAATATTTGGAGCCCAGATGGTGGAATACAGCAACATAGGGAAGACAAGAAGGAGAGAAGTGAAGGATCTGAAGCAAGAATTGGACCCCAGGGGGACAGTAAAGAGAGGGACCTCAATGCAGAAGAAGAAGGTGGCAAACAGCACTTTCTCCCTGAATCCCACCTTGCAGCATGAAAGAGGTGGCTCAAGCCTACAGAGGCCCAGTGACTATGGGTGACTCCAGAGGCCTCCATGGAGAAATGCTCCAGTGGAACACAGCAGTAGATGCTGCAGGCTTCAGTGGCTGGTGAATGATTCCAGTTCAGATGTCCCCAGGAGAGAGCAATTGGTCAGATATCACTTTGGAAATGGGCTAGCTGAACCTGGGACTCAGAGCAGCCACAGGTTGGCTCCATCTTGGGGCCCCCCATGTCAGGGCGAGGCAGAGAAGTGGGAGACACCCATGATCAGGAAACAGTTCAAGCCAGTAAGAGGCACCAGGAGTGTTACTGGCTGCATAGCTCAGGCCCCAACCTCACTGGTAAATTGGGACCAGCCTGATCTTCATGGACTTGGAAACACAGGCTGATAGAATTACCTACCACCCTGCCACCATGCTGCAACAGGCTTGCTGGGATCCACCAACACAGGTTTAGCCTCTGTTGCCTCCTCTGTCTACCAGTGACAGCAGAGACCCACCCTCAGGTGGACATTTGTTTCTCTCTTTCTTTGCTTTTTTTCTTGGCTGTTTGTTCTTGTGTTTATGCAAGTGAGAACACATTCTGGGGGGCGGGGGGCTGCTGTTTTGTTCTGTTCCTGTCTCCATTTCTTCCTTGTTTCTCTCCTGTCTCTTTCACCAGTTTCCCGAAGCTTGGGTGTATTCCTTTGTCCTTCAGCCTTGCTTCTAATCTCCTTCTCTTCTTCTATTTCTCTATTTTTTTCTCTGATCCCTTCTAAATTTTCTCCCTTGAGGGTAAAATCACTCAGTTGAAGGGATATTTATTGTATACACTTCTCTGGGTTATGTTAGACTTCTCTATATAACTGCAAGTCCTATTCATACAGTTGAAGGTGGCAAATTAATAGTTACCACAGTTTGTCATTTTCTCTGCTGTGCTTGATGTGGTTGTTGTTACTGACTGCACTGCCTTAGCCAAGGTGACATAGTTCTTCCAATCACTAACTCTTGCTTGTATGCCAAGACTGAGATTGCCTGGAGGTCATAAACAATACTATAGGCCATGCCAAATTAGCAGCCATTTCTCACCCACAATAAATTGATAATGGTAGGATCCTGCAGCAGACTCAACCCAAAAGCCAGCTACACCTAGAAGACATCTCTGATGAGTAGTCATTTCCTAAGGGTTCTTGATATTAGCAATCAAAACACCTACCACAAAGAATTTTACAAGCATCAATGCAGATAGTAAGCTAAAAAAATAAAAAATGAGAACACAAGCAAGCAAGATGCAACCCCAGACTGCCAGCTTGTCAAAGGCAAACCCATGGGGCAAGGAGGTGGGATGGTGCAAAAGCCACACACCTGGACTCTCTGAAGTGGTAACAGTAGAAATAAAAATCTAATCAATGAGGCTCTAGAAAAAAATCAGAAATAATTTCATAAAAAACTTAAGAGATAAGGACCATACTGTAGGGCATAATTAATGAAGGTAGAGAGGGTATAGACTAAAAAATAGAGAAGCTTAGGAAAATGATGGAAACCATGAATGCCCAACACAGAAAAAAAGTAGAATCCATGAAACAGATTCAATCAGATATCCTGAAGATTAAAAATTCTATTGAAATTATGCACAGACAATGAACCAATGCAAAAACAGAACATCAGGCCTAGAAGACAGAACTGTGGTTAGCAATTATGAAAAGAAAGATTTCTTTAAAATAGCAAAGAATCACCAAAACTCAATCCAACAGCTGCCAGATGATGCAAAGAAGAATGATATAAGACTGATGAGGGTAAGTGAAAAAGAAGATAAAACAAATGACATAAAAACAGTTAACGGAAGTAATCACAGAAAACTTCCCAAGCATGGAAAAGGAATTTGACATACAGTAATTACAGTATATAGAACTCCAATTAGCCATGATCAAAAAAAATTTATACTAAGGCATATAATAATCAAGATTCTAGAAATTCAGCACAA
The DNA here is from genome assembly GCA_004027595.1 of Dinomys branickii. Taxonomy (NCBI): domain Eukaryota; kingdom Metazoa; phylum Chordata; class Mammalia; order Rodentia; family Dinomyidae; genus Dinomys; species Dinomys branickii. The sequence goes on along the minus strand of PVLD010027633.1, from coordinate 12,855 downwards.
CAACAAAATATTAAAAGCTGTTAGAGAAAAGAGAAAATCTCTTATGAAAGAGAGCCCATCAGAATTACAGCAGGCTGCTGAACACAAACCCTCAAGTCAAGCAGAGCTTTGAGTGAAGTATTTCAAACCCTAAAAGAAAACAACCTCCAATCCAGATTGATATATTCCACAAGACCATCTTTAAAAATTGATGGAGAAATAAGAAACTTTCATGGCAAAGAACATCTGAGGAAATTCATGAAGACCAAACCAGCCTCCAAAATGTTCTGAAGAACATTCTAGAAAGAGATAACATATCACTTCTCGGCCTTTTGGTAAACATCAAGTGTAGAATGAGATAACAAGTACTGCAACACCGCGAACTCTAGCAGAATGAATCCACCAGGGAAATCAAGTAATTAAACACAGGGAAAATGAGGAGTTAACAACAGGAAAATAATACAACAAGGATAAGTCAATACGTATCAGTTATGACCATTAGTGTAAACGGTCTTGACTTACCAACTGACTGGCAGAATGGATCAAGAAGCAAGATCCGGGGGCTGGGGATATAGCTCAGTGGAATAAGCACCTGCCTAGCAAGCGCAGGGTCCTGAGTTCAATCCCCAGTACAGCCAAAAAAAAAAAAAAAGAAGCAAGATCCAACAATATACTGCATAAAAGAACATTTAATTCAAAAAGAAATTCACAGACTGAAAGTCAAAGGATGGAAAACAATACTCCATGTGACAGGAACCCAAAAAAAGTGGGGATACTCTATTTGCAGAAATACAGAATATTTCCAGCCAAAACTGACCAAGAGAGATAAAGAAGATCACTATATCCTTGTCAAGAGAACACTCCACGAGGAAGTGATAACAATCATAAATATGCACCAAATACCAGTGCACCCAACTATGTGAAACAAATATTAATTGACATGAAAAATCACATAAGCACTAGCCCCACTGTAATGTGGGACCTCAATAATCCACTGTCACAAATAGATCAACTAGACAAACAAATCAACAAAGAAATATCAGAACTGAACCAAATATTTGAACAAATGGACTTAGTAGATGTCTACAGAGTGTTCCACCCCACAAGATCAGAATACACATTCTTCTCAGCTGCACATGGGATGTTCTCCAAAATAAGCCACATCCTACCTCATAGAACATGCTTTAGTAAAGACAAAGGAATTGAAATTATCCCATGTATATTATCAGGAAATAGTGTGATGAAATTGAAAATCAATGGCAAAATAAACCACAAAAACTTCATAAACTCATGGAAATTAAATAATACCCTACTAAACACGTAAGGGATCACACCTGAAATTAAAAAAAAAAATTAGACAGTTTCTTCAGTTAAACAATAATTCCACTACAACATACCAGGACTATTGGACACAATGAAAGCAGTCCTATGAGGGAAATTTATACTGGTAAATTACCCCATCAGAAAAAAAGAATGAGCTCAAGTAAATAACCTAGTGGGAAGAAACTGTTAAAAGGGAAAGAGAAATGAGGATGGGGGAAAGGAGAAAAAAAGGAAGGGAAAAGCAAAAAAAAAACTTATATATATATGATAGTTAAGACAGTTATAGTACTGGTTTAGTTCATTGAAAAGAATGGTTTGTGCTAATATTGTTTGGACAATTAAATGCCAATATTTTGTATTCTGAATAATTTAAAGTTAACAATATACAATGTATTAACCATTGTTATCCTCTTATTATCTTGTTTTGAAATTTGGCGTTGTTTTTCTCTTTAAAAGAAAAGAATAAATAAATAAATAACCTAATGTTGAACCTCAAGAGTCTAGAAAAAGAAGAGCAAATCAAGCTCAAAGCTCATACAAAGATTGGAGCAGAAATTAATGCAACTGAGACTAAGAAAACAATACAAAGAATCAATGAACAAAGAGTTGGCTCTTTGAGAAGAGAAAATATTACATAAAATAGACAAAGCCCTTGCCACCTCATTAAAAGAAGGAATCCCAAAGATCGTGAATACCTGCTTTGAGAAACTGTACGCTAATAAGATGGAAAACACAGAAGAAATAGACAAATTCCTAGACATATATGAATTCCCAAAACTGAATCAAGTAGATATAAAAATGCTAAATAATCTGATATCAATCAATGAAACTGAAGATGTAATTAAAAACTACCAACAAAGAAAATCTCAGGCCATGACAGATTCACTGCTGAATTCTACAAGAATTTAGGTAAGAACTAATACTGCTACTTCTCAAACTCTTTAATGAAATAGAAAGGAAAGCAATACTCTCAAATTCATTCCTGGAAGCAAGCATTACCCTGAAACCAAAACCAGAGAAGCACACAACCAATAAAGGGAACTACAGGCCAATCTCCCTGATGAACATAGATGCAAAAATCCTCAATAAGATACTGGCAAACAGAATGCAGCAAACCATGAAGAAGATTATACACCACGACCAAGTAAGATTTACACCAGCTATGCCAGGATGGTTCAACATACGCAGATCAATAAATGTAATACACCATATTAAGAGAGCCAGAATAAAAACACATGATCATCTCAGCAGATGGAGAAAAAGCATTCGACACAGGGCAACATGCATTCACAATTAAAAGCCCTACAGAAAATTGGAGTAGATGGTCTCTGTCTCAATCTACTAAAAGCCATCTATGACAAACCAATATTCAGCATCATACTAAATGATCAAAAACTGAAAGCTTTCACTCTAACATCAGGACCAAGACAAGGATGTCCATTATCACCACTGTTATTCAATATAGTTCTAGGAACATTACCCAGAGCAATTAAACAAGAGAAAGAAAGAGAAGAAATGAAGATAAAAAACAAAGTTAAATTATCATTATTTGTAGATGATGTAATACTCTACTTAGAAGATCCCAAAAACTCTATCAAAAGACTTATAGAGCTAATAACCAAATTCAGTAGCTTATCGGAACACAAAGTCAACACTCCAAAACCAATATATTCCTACACACAAATAACAAACTCATTGAGAGAGAAACTCTTCACAATAGCATCCAGAAATGAAATACTTAGGAATCAATCTAATGAAGGAAGTAAAAGTTCTTTATATTGAAAACTATAGTACTCTGAAAAAGAAGAGCAAAGAGGATATCAGAAAACTGAAAGCTATCTCTTGTTCTTGGGTAGGAAGAACCAATACAGTGAAAATAGCCATACTCCCCTAACTGTCACACAGATTTAATGCAATTCCAATCAAAATTCCAATAGCATGTCTCACAGAGTTAGAGAAAACAATCTTAAAATTCATTTGGAGCCAGAAGAGACCCAGAATAACTAAAGCAATTCTAGGCTACAAAGGTGAGTCAGGAGGTATCACAATCCCTGACTTGACATTATACTAAAGAACTACTGTGATAAAAACCAGCACGGTACTGGCAAAAGAAAACAGACCTGGGGATCAATGGAACAGAACTGAAGATGCAGAAACAACTCCTGACACACTCAGCCATCTTCTCTGTGACAAAGGGGCCAAATACATTCACTAGAAGAAAGACAGCCCCTCTAATAAATGGTGCTGGAAAAACTAGCTTTCCACATGCCAAAGACTGAAACTAGACCATATCTCTCACCATGCACTAAACTAAAATTGAAATGGACCAGAGATCTAAACATTAAAACAGAAACACTAACTCTTCTGGATGAGAGCATAGGCAGGGCCCTAGAATACACAGATGTGGGCAAAGGCCTTAGGAACAAAACCCTGATCACACGGGAACTATTATGAAGAGTCAACAGCTGAGATCTCATCTTGTTAAAAAGTTTTGCACAGAAAAAGGAACCACCAACAGAGTGAAGAGACTACCCACAGTGGGTAAAATATTTTACCAACTGCTCCTCAGATAAACAACTAATATCTAGAATACATAAAGAACTCAAAAAAAGTCAGACCCCCTTAAATTTAAAGACCCAATCCAAAAACGGGCATCTGAGATGAATGCACACTTTTCAGGTGAAGAAGTACAAATGGCAAATAAATATATGAAGAGATGTTCAGCATCACTGGTCATTCAAGAGATGAAAATTAAAACAACACTGAGATTTCATCTCACTCCAAAAACATGGCTGTCATCAAGAAATCACCCAATAACAAATGGTGGAACTGTGGGGAAAAGCAAACTCTTATCCACTGGTGGTGGGAGTGTGGACTGGTGCACATACTATGGAAAGCAGTGTGGCAACTCCTCAACATCTAAAACTAGAGTTTCAATTCAACCCAGCTACTTCCCTTCTTGGTATCTTTTTAAAAGGATTCAAATCATCATACCACAGTGATACATGTCCACCCAAGTTTATAGCAGCATAGTTTGTAATAGTTAAATTTTGGAAACAGCCCAAATGCCCATCAACCAATAAATAGATAAGGAAGATGTAGGACTTTTTTACACAATGGACTGCTACTCCGCCATAAAGAAGGATAAGCCAAACTGATGAACCTTGAGACCATGCTCTTAAGTGAAGTAATTTGGACACACGTGTTCAATCCCGCAGTTCCCTGGTGTGAGAAACTGAAAGTGTAAATAAGCACCTACAAGCATAATAGATTTTGGGAAATAGGAAGAAAATGTTCCCAAGGGAAGGGGAACTGGGGAGGGGGAAAGGAAGGAAGGAAAAAGGGAAAAAAGAGTAGGAGAAAAATGGAAACAAAGCTCTCGTAGATGAGGAGGAGAAGAGGGTTGAAGGGAGGGGAGGGGAATTGGAAAACCGATCAGGTATAAACTCCATATGGTGAATGTTAGCACTATGTGTATCTAAAGAGTCCCGATAATAGTAATTTTTAAAAATAAAGAAAAATTTTAAAATTTTATGTGTGATGATTATACACACATAAAATGTACCGATAAAGTTAATTTTACAGAGAAAAAGCCGTACGTTCACTTTCATTCTGAAGAAAAGCAGCACGTAAGGCCGAAAGCGAATTGAGCTCAGCAGCCACCTTTGTCCCTGTGCGAACGGCGCGGAATGTATTCCTCCACTCTGGAGGGCGCAGAGGAGCCGAGGTGCTCGGCTCACGGGTGAGGGCAAGTCGGTGCTCCGGAGGTGGGGCACAGACCAGGCGGCCAGGGCGGGGCTCAGGGACAGGGGCGCAGGAGCCCTGGGGCGAGGCCTGCTCCCTTCTTAGTGCCCCTTTTGGTTGATTACCTGTAGGTCAGGGCCGCTGTTAAAAGAGGGTAAGAACATGACTGTGAAACCAATGCAAACTGAGGGCCCCACAAATGTTTGTTTAACTCCCTAGAGGAAGTCAGTGAGGAGCAAAGCACTTCACACACGGCACAATTAGGTCCTTCAGGAACGGGAGTGAGATCAAGCACCGAGAGCAGAGAGTGAAAAAAGAAGAAATTTATCATTCTGTACTGCAAATATGTACTAAAAAAATTCTAAAGTGTAAATTTTGAAAAAGAATGCTGCATTTAATTTACAAATTGGCGAACCCGGCACAGTACAGCTCACAGCCAGTGTTCAGAGTCACATCAGGGATAAGAATCACCTGCAGTGCTGCACGTTGTCCCATCAGTTGTAAACAAGGAGAATTGCGTAAGATCTAGGAGCTCCCAGACATCCCTGCCAGGGTTCGAGGAGACGCCGTGCATCCTGACCCCTGCCTGCCCTCTGGGGCACAGCGCTGAGCAGCTGGTGGACAGGCTGCCCACAGAGAGCTGGAAATACCACTCCGCCCCAAGTGGCCTGAGGGGGTGGACCGCTCTTGGAAGATGGCCCTAACAGAAACACACACACACACACACACACACACACACCTGCCTTTTCCCTGATCTTTCAGTGACCCATCCCTTTCCCGTGGTATTCCAAATACTTCAGAGTCCCCTTACAATGTCCCCTCGCCCCCAGCTTACAGGAATTGACTCAAAAAAGGGTAAAGTGTCTGTCTTAAGAGAAACTGCAGGTGTCAGCCTTAGAGAGAGAGGTCTGGCTGGATTTTCCTGTGGAAGAAGAGAGGTAGAGGGGTACTGTGAGGAGGAAGACCCAGTTTAGCACCAGGATTTCCAGCCCATTTTCTCACTGTGTTTTCTTTTCCCCCATAAAAGCTTATCTTATCATACTCCTCAACCCAAGGTAGAAATCTGAGGCACAGAAGAAGCCTCTCCACCCTCCTCAGGGCCGGCTTTGAATAAACCTGTTTCCTTCCACTAAATCTTCAGTTACACAGCGAGCAGCACAGATCTTCAAGTTCGGTATCATATACAACACGGTTTTTGCAGTTTTTTTCACTGAATTATTTAGAGACAGGGTCTCACTAAGTTACCCAGGTGGGACTCGAACTTGCAGTCCTCCTGCCTCGTCCTCCTGTGTGCTGGGACCACAGGTCTGCACCTCCGCACCCAGCTCCATACAACTTTCCGCAGTGAATTTCATCACCTCCCAGCGTTCTTTGACGTTGCTCGTCCCCTTCACGATGGGGCCTGCACTAAGTCGCTCAAAGCCCAGAAGCTCAAGGGTTTGCCGGGCTTTGCATGCCCCGTAACTCCCACCCAGCCTCAGCTGACAGCGCTAGTGTGCGTCACCCTTCCGTTGTGTTTAAGCCTCAACACCCTCATCACTCCGAAGAACACTTGTGTTTTGTTTGTTTCGTTTCCACATACTGTGATGAAACCAGACAAACACAGTCAAGCCCAGGCCTGCCCCAGTGCCCCAGACCCTCGGGAAGCTCTGGGTGGGCAGGTGACCAAGCTCCGAGCCCAGCGCTCCGTGTCTAGGGAGGGCCATCTTGCTGTGTCCTCTCTTGGCAAGTGGGAGGGTCAAGGGGACCCGGCTCATTTCCTGCACCCCTTTATAAGGTCATTAATCTCATCTGCTTTAATGGGGGCGTCCACTCCCAGATTTAATCTCCCTAACAGTCCTATCTCTCAATGCCGGCACACTGGACTTTCATTTCCAACATGAATTCTGACACAAACATTCCAACTACAGCTGCTTTTCCATTCTCTGGGGTTTGCACCCAGAGGCGGGACCGGCTGATCACGCGGTGATTCCACTATAACCTTCTTGAGGAAGTTCCCTACTGACCGGGAGGTGGCCGCGCTGTCTTTCGTTCCCACCAAAGCCTGTGCACGAGGCCTCCAGGCTTGCCCCACCCTCGTCGCTTCTTACTTCCTGGCTTTCCGTAGCAGCCACCCTAACTGGTGTGATAACACAAGCGATTTCTGGGCCTCCTGTATTCTATCTGGTGACAGTAGCGGAGCATAGGCTGTCGCTACGAGAGCGCTCCCGGGATATCAGCAGATCTGACACGACAGGGGCTTGGGCCAGCGCCCACCCGCTACCCTCCCCACTTCCACACTGCGGGAACCTGTAAGACCAGACAGATAAGGACAAAAGGCAAGAGAAGTGCAGCCAGCAAGAAGGGCTCCTGCGTCGGCCAGCCGCTGGCCCTCCCCGCTGAGGCAGAGCTGAGCCAAGACTGCTGACGCCCAGCCCAGAACTGGGCGGTGGGCGCAGGGCTTTGTGTCTGGACTCCGCAGCACTGGCTGGTAATCCACGGGGACTCAGGGAGCTACTGAAACCACATCACCGGCAGTGTGTTCGTACAACAAAATGCTGTGTCCGTAGCTCAAGGGAGTCTAAAGGCACGCATCAGGGAGCCTCCTCCCAAGAGCGGGAGGAGACAGGATACTGGCTGGGCAGAACACGGCCCGCACGTTTACTTCTGTGGCGATTTGCTCTTTGAAAGGCCAAAAACACGATTAGCGCAGCCTGGCTCAGGATTCCAGATGAGCAGCAGCACCTGAGTGGAGTTACCCTGTGGGGATGAGGCTGCCAGAACCGCAAGTGATAGCTAAGCCTGCCAGCACTGCAGGGGCCCCGAGTCCTCCATGGCCGGCAGCGAACGTGCAGGAGCTGTGTTACGATGATGTGTGTGTGAGCTCAGTTACAGACGAGCTGCGAACATTCACGCAAAAAACCTGTTGTGTTCACATCAGCAACTACTTAAAAATTTATCTAAAATGTTTCTTTTTTTCTTAATCCAGATTTTTCTGACATTTAAAACATTCAGTTCTTTGATATAGAGGTAAATCATGTTTCTCTCTCTCTCTCTCTCTCTCTCTATATATATATACACATATATATGTATATGTATATATACGTATATACACATATGTACACGTATATATGTGTATACATATATATATGTACACATACATATATATACCAAGCAATGTTCTGAATATCTTAAGTAATATATGAAATGCCTAGAATTCATGCCACAAATTCCTTTTTCTATTTTATTATCTTTTTGGAGCTAAGTTTGTCATATTTAGAAGTATCACTTGTCCAAAATGGACCAGGAAAGTGACCTAATGCTGGAAAAACTTTTGCAAAATTTCTGGAAACTTTTCTCACAAAAATAGAGGGAACTATGTTCATGGAAGTGCAGTGTTTGTGAGCTCTACATTTATAAAATAAAACTGTTGTGAACTCACCTCCCCTCTGTGAGGAATGAACCCAAGTCCTTGCACTCAGGAGCCCACGGACTCTGCCCAGCAGCCCAGCTGGGACAGGGGCTTGGGACATCGGCTGTCCTGTGGCTGCGGTCCCCGGTGGCAGGCGAGGTGGGCTTCAGCCCTCCAGGGGCTGCACAGGTCAGAGCCGAGGTCTGACGCAGCTCCGTCTCCAGCACAGCGGAGGCCAGCCCGCTTTCCCTACTCTCCAGATGCATGTCCTGCTGCCGGTCTTCTCCCTGGAGTCAGCCAGAAGAAAACCACTGTTAGGGAAAGGCAGCCTGAGAGACGTTATATTGTTGTATCGTCTGCACCTTGTGGAATCCACACAGCCAGGTGGCGCTAAAGAAAGGCTGCTGCAGCAAGACCCTTCTGGGGTCCACCACTCTCATCACACAGGAGCTGCATGTATGTCTCCAAGGATGGACATGCCAGAGCACTTCACACTGGCTGTGACCTAAGTATTCAGCAGCACAGCATTAAAGAAACCGTCAGAGGTGCGTAGTGCAACACACTTTGCAACTGTGAAAGTGACCGAGAGGGGTGTTTACAGATGTAGGGAAATGTAATGACATGGAGAGGACAACTGAATACACTGACATTTTGTGAAAATTTTTATGCAGATATTTTTACTAAAATAAAAATGTACAAACGATATACATGGAACAGAAGACCAACAATGCACACCTTCCACACCTGCCTGCCTCTGTGGTGAAGGTCAGAGGGCTGAGGGTTTTGTCCTTGTCTTTGTCTGTGCTATGGTCTGCCCTTTTTTTAATTTAGCAAATATCTTTGTAATGAGAAGACAGTAACACCAATTATAAAAATGAGAAAAATCATTGCACCTGTAAGGTTATGGTGTTCTTTTTTTTGCATTATATTTCAAACCATCTGCTACTCTATCTTTTTTACATTCTCTGACACCCTACAATTCCAGCGCTGACCTAGGCTCTGCAGAGGCCTGGTTCGCTCTCAAAGGTTTCCATGAAGCCAAAGCTCAGTGCACACTTTGCTGGGGTAGAGTTTATAGCATGGAGAAGGAAAGGTGTGTCTGGAGTTAGCACATGAGCATCCTTCTGTTGCCGGGTTCACACATGGCATGTGCCGTGCCCAGGACTGTGGGAGTTTAGCAAGACTTGAAGCAAGTACAGAGTAGGTGTGTTATGTCTACAACTAAGCACCTGGTGCTGCTGCTTCCATCTGGAACCCCCCAAGGGCCATGTGTTGAGGCTTGGACCCCAGTCTGTGGTGCTGTTAAAAAGGGGCAGAACCTTTAAGAGCTGGGGCCTTGTGGGAGGTGTGCGTGAGGGGCAGGTTCTTGGAAAGGCAGAGGATTCCCTGGCCTCTTCCTTTCCCCTTCCCATCCCTTCCCAGTCGTGAAAGGAATGGTTTTTGCTCTGCCATGTGCTCCCACCATGATGCATCACCATGGGCCCGAAGCCATGGAGCCACACAGTCATGGACTGGAACCTCTGAAACTGAAAACCTTTTTTTTTTTTTAATTTTTGAGACAAAAGAACCCAGAATAACACAGAAACAATACAGAAAATACCAAGTTCTAGAGAAGATAGTAGGGAATTGGCACTGGATGCTGTATAACATAATGTTATCTCTGTATTTGTTATAACAAAATCAATAAAGAAAATACCAAATTACAGAGGAGACAATAGGGAACCATCACTAGATGCTGTATTACATAGTGTTATCTTTGCATTTGTTTACACAAAATCAATAAAGGAAATACCAGATTACAGAGAAAACAGTAGGGGGTTACCGCTTGATGCTGTATTACATAATGTTACCTTCATCTTTATTACTCAGTTATATAGATGATGGCTCGTTCAATTAATCAGTTTTCTCCACTTCACCTCTGTTGTTCTACCACCCTGTCAGTGATCTTCCCACTGGTAATAACTGCACTTTTGGTTTATTTACTCCCTCATGCTCTTACTTTGGGCAGAGACTTGGCTGCTTCTAAATATGCTGTATATTACATGGGTGTACACAAATTACTATGGCAGGAAGTGGAGAAGTACCCTTTGGCAAGCCCTCATAGTTGTTGAATGTCCAGTCGGGTAGGTGGGGTTACACAGCAAACCACCAGACGCTGTCAGCAAGGGCATGTCTATAGGCTCAGGTGAGTCTTCAGGGTCTTGCTGGGGGCCAGGTGGAGCACCCCGGGGGCCAGGTAGAGTTCTGGGGTTGGGGCCGAGCGCCTGACATGCCCTGAGGGCCGGGTAGAGCGCCTGGCACACCCTGGGGGCGGGACGGAGCAGCTAGCACACCTCGGGGGCAGTCGGAGCTCTGGACATGCCCTGTGGGGGCACTACCTGGCCGCTCCAAATCCACAGGGTCACCCCCGTGGACTCCCAGATTCTATCCCAACACCGCTCTGCAGGAGGCCCAGTCTAGGTCCTCAGGGCTCTCATGCAACCTGAAGGGAGGACACTCCCCCCTCAAGCCCCCACCCAAGTGCCTAGTATCCCCTCATAGGCCATTAGTGTCTTTGGGGACTATCCCCTCCCAACTACAGAGGCGAGTCTACACCCTAGTTCCATGTCTTTGCCTCATCCCATCACTCAGTCTTGTTGGGCACTGGGTGCTCTTACAATGCTGGGCCACCTGTGCTCACCATGGTAGTCCAGGGTGTGTACTAAGTTTAGTTATTAGTTCTCAGAAAGAATTGGAAGATTTTCTTGGGTCGGCTGTGTAGAGTATGTTGTTGTCTCTCAGACTCCAGGACTGCTGCTTTTCACGTAGTTTGACGCTATGGGTTCGTACATTTTTTCATATATGCAAGCAGTGTGGAGTCTCTCTTGGTGCTCATATTAGTAGTTTAGGGTGAGTCCTGAAGCCCGTTGACTCAGCCTGTTGTCAGGATCACATGGTGCCTGCTCGGGCCACCAGGACTCACGGTGTTCAGAGAGGGAGTTCAGGGTGGGAGCTGAATCCTGATAGCTCAGCTCATGCCTCCTGTTTGGTGTTGGAGTGAGAAGGGCATGGGGCCGTGTAGCCGCCTCCGTCTGCAGCTCACTCTTTCTGTTGTGCTCCAGCTCCCTTTTGTTTTTTGACTGGATCCCTGGGGATTACTGTGGTCCTGGGATCACTCCCACTGCTTTCTGCGACTCTCTGCTGGTATTGGCTCACACAGTGGAGAGGTCTGAGGCCATATCCTCGGGGCAGGCATACAGCTGGGTGTGGTGGGCTGCTCAGTGGTTGCCTTGACTCTGCCCTGCCTCAAGGCACTGATTATAAAGATTTCGGCAGAGTGGGGATTCTGCTTCAATGGCCTTTGTAACATCCCATCCTCACACTGGATTCGACCATTGCTTCTGACCGCTGCTGCTTCCTGTTTGGGCTGAGCTTTCTCCTCTCCGAATTTCGAACCAGCTCTCAGGACTACGCTCTCCCCTGGCCAACTGGGGGTGCTTCTGGGAGCAGGGGCCTCTGAGGCTGCAGCTGTGAGTGCCAGAATGAGGGAGCAGGCTGAGGGTGTGTACGGAGCGGTGGTTCCTTCCTTTCCGCCTCTTCTTCCTCTAACTGCACCATGGCGGCCCCCCAAGCCTCTTCTCCAGGGGAGGTCTTGTTTGCTCTGAGAGTTTCAATTTCCATTTCAGATCTTTCCTGGGTCCAGGGTACCAGGGCACCCATTTCTCTCCTTCTTGTCTTTCTCATGTTGCTATATTTCAGTATCTGGTTGTCGATCCTCCCGGGGGATCTTTCTCTGCTGCTTACCTGTTCGCCATCTTACTGGAAGTCTGTCAAACCTTCTTCCCTTTATAAATGCCTCAGATATTTGCCATGGGGACAGAACACAGACTAAAACAGTCAGGGCACTGACAGCTGGGAGGCCATGCTTCTTAATGGAGTCAGAATGAATTTCATACACAAAGACAATGGCATTGACCCCATGATCAAAGATGTCTGCATGTGCTTCTCATAACAGATACTTCTTTACATTATAAGCACCCACAAACCTCAGCACAAAACAACAAAAACAACAGAAACATGAGAAGACAAGGCAACAAACTGCCTCCCAAAGCTCCAACTCCACTGACGCCAATCCAGGGGGCAGCAGTGGGAAGAATACATAAGCCACATACACGAGTTATTTAAAAGGATAAGAGAAGAGGTCAGAAGGCAGATCAAAGAGTTACTCAGCAAGATCAGAAAACTAAACAGATAATTGAACAGATAGTGGAAGTAATAATCAAAAAATGTAGGAACTTTCAGACAAGACTAATAAAAAGCTAGCTGAGCTAAGCAAAGTGAATGACCAGTTTGCCAAAGAGTTACAGCCCTTGAAAGAGTTTCAGCCAGAAACCCAAGATTAAAAATAATGCTGAAAGCATGGACAGCAGAAGATACCA
>PVLD010027632.1:7941-20584 GCA_004027595.1 Dinomys branickii | reverse complement strand
GGCAGGCCTAGCATTAGGGAGGCAGGAAGCAGCGGAAGGTCCCTGACTTTGCACTGAGCTGGTCCCTCTGCAAATTCCAACTCCGCCCACTCCTGGCTGCTGCCCAAAGCTTGTGACTTGCTCTTCCTGAGCAGCTCACTCATCACCCATAGACTGGGAATACAACGCTCCACCTTAGCCAATGCTTCCTGTGCGTCTCAAGCTAACTAAAGTACACCACAGCTACATCGGAAGAGACCAGGACATCCTGGGCCCCAGGCCGGAGGACCACATCAGGTCTGGATTTCACCTTTAAATCCATCAGGAATGCAGACACGACTTCCTCTCCATCCCTCCTCTCATCCTTTTCTTGCAGTTGCTTACTTCGCTCTCCTGCCCTGCAAACAGGCTTCTTCCATTTAGCTGCTACCAGTGGCTGCCCTCCACAGCCCCAGCTTTGTGCGGCTCTTCCCGCCTCATTCGCTCTGGCTGCTCTCTCAGTCCTGATTCCAAATTCCTGGGAAGGAGGATCTAGCCCAGCTTGGGCCCAGCATCCACCTCGGTCCGATCAACTATGGCACAGGGAGCTATGGCTGGAAAAGGTAGGTCGCCTGGCACAGCTGGGACCCCACGAATAAAGTGAGAAGAGGGCACTTCTCAGACAGAGCAGAGCCACGATCAAGATGGGCCCCCAAGAGCCACAGCACCCTCTGTGTTTAATCCCCACAGACAGCTCTAGGGGCACTGCTGACTCATTTTTCTCTCATTTATGTGCTCAAAAATATTATTAATAGCTAGACATGGTGGGGCAGGCCTGAAACCCCAGTTTTTGGAAGGCTGAGGCAGGAGAATACCTGTGAGTTCAAGGCCAACCTGGGCTACAAAGTGAATTCAAAGCCAGCCTAAACTGCATAGTGAGACCATGTCTCAAAATGGCAAGATAAGCCAGGCGTTTGGCAGAAACTTGTAATCCCAGCAATCAGGAGACTGAGGCAGGAGGATCGTAGTTCGTTTGAGACCAGCTTGGGCTACAAAGTGAGCTCAAAGCCAGCCTGAACTGCACAGTGAGACCCTGTCTCAAAAAGACAAAAGAAAGAAAAAAAGGCAAGATAAATAAATAAATAAATAAAATATTAAATGACGGTCAACTCTCTGTATTCATAGATCCAAACAACCATAGATAGAAAATATTTTTTAAGATATTGTGTTTGTACTAAATATTTACCAATATTTTTTTCTTGTCAATATTTCTTAAACAATATAGGGTATAACTGCTTGTTTAGTATTTATATCATATTATGTATTATAAGTAATCCAGAGATGATTTGTTATTATAGGTTATATCCATATACAGAACCATTTTATATATGAAACTTGAATACCCATAGATATTTGTAACTGAGGAGGACCCCAGAACCAATCTTTCAAATACTGATGTTCAGCAATATGCTTTGTAATACATGCTTTTTATATAGTGTATGCTTTTCATGTGCTGTTTAGTACTGTATATACTATAAACAAACATTGTTATTACTATAAGAATTGAACATATATAAATACAATAAATTTCAAAAAATACATGTAATACATTTTGAAAAATCAAATTCGACATTTGCTATTTGCCTTATATGCTGATTTTAGAATTTAACTCCCCTGCACCTATTAACTCCTATAGTGGCTGCACTGTAGTTAGGTGGGTCCTCCTACCCTCCCCAGTCTCCCTCTTCCACAGGTCACAGGATTCTGGCCCTGTTGGGGCATCAGCGGCACCACCCCGCTGCCCTTCCTATCCCCCTTGAAGCCCCTCCCTTCCCTGATTCAGCTTCTTGGTGCTGCCCGGCCTAAGCTAGCTGGCTTGTCTGCTGGCACACCGCCCTCCAGCCCCAGAGTTTTCATTATTTCCACAGACCTGAGCCTTTGCACATGCTGCTTCTTTTCCCACAGCATCTTCTCTCCATTCTTGGCAGAACTGGTTCCTCTCCCTCAGAGTCCAGCCTAATGTCACCTGGCCAGGATACCTTCCCTGACCCCTCCTGACCCCTTCAGGTCCTCCTGCTGGTTTCCTTCCTAGCTCTTGACAGTTTGTAATTGTTCTGTTTTGTTCACTTGGTTCTTGCCTCTCTTGTCACTGAATTGCACTCTCTATAATGTTAGGGAGTGTCTGGTACAAAGTAGGGGCTCAGTAAAGTATTTTACAATAAAAGTGAATGAATATGTTGTCAAACCCCAACATTCACCTCAAATCCACTCTGTCATTTCCTCTAAGAGAAAAAGCCTGAAGAACAACTCTCTCCTGCTCAGAGCCCTACAGTGGTCCCTCCTGACCCTCACAGTCAGGCCAATAAGTGCTTGCTTGCATAGCCCAGTGCAGGAGGTGCAAGGCCCAAGCTCAAATCTGCACCCTCCCTATGGCCAGCTCTGCAACTGGAGCCAAACTCGATCCCTTTTGTGGACTCCTTTCTGAAAACTGAGTAAAACTCTTCTTCCATCTTTCCTACATGAGAAGCCTAGAAAGCTTTGCACACGTGGTTTCCAATATCCTGAGTGGTGACCAGGGCTTTCGTCTTTTGGCTCGCTCACTTCCTCTCCAGACACAAACGCCCATTATTCTAGCTCCAGCCAGGTACCTGGTGCTTCCCGAACCTCGCCCTGTGTGTTCACGCCTTGGTGCTTTCGCTCAGAAGCTGTTCTTTGTTGAGAAAACGCACCTCCCTGCCTCTCCCTGAGCACCCATGAAGTTTCGCTCCCCAACGCCTTCCCTCGCCTCTGGGTTCCCTTCATCTTTCACATCTGCTTCGTACCTAGAAACATCTCTCTGCCCTCTGAGCCCTGACCTGGGTGCAAGCTGCTCATCCCAACACCTCGCCGAGTGTACCATTTGCTGTAGGCCAGACCCTGTGCCGGCAATGGGATTTCGGAGCGCAGAGAGACCTCTCCCTATTTTCATCATCCAGCTGGATGTGATGGCGCACGCCTGTAATCCCAGCACTTGGGAGGCTGAGGCAGAGGATTGTTACAAATTCAAGACCAGCCTGGGGTTCAAAGTGAGCTCAAGGCCGGTCTGAAGGACACAGCAAGACCCTATCTCAAAGAAAAAAAAAAAAAAAAAACCAGAATGTCATCATCTTTTGGGATCAAGGAGACCATAAAACACTTAATAACTGATTTTTCAGGCCAAGAAATCAATGAGGTCCACATGCACTGAACTCACACATCAGGTTTTGAATCTCGGGATGGAAGGAACCAAAACCTAACTGTAGTGCCTCACCTAAGTGGGGAGTGTTTTCTCAAATAGCTGAGAAGACCGAGGTAGGAATCCCAGACTGCCATAGAGGCTCTGTGGTCCACAGAGGTACAGGCTTCAGTGAGATTTCACTCTGCCATCCTTAGCATGGACCGTGATTTTTCTTCTCCAAATCAACGTTTTCATGTATGAACATAACAGTGCCTCCTCCTAGGGTTATTGTAACTAGGAAGTGGGCTAGTGTGTGTAAAGAACAATGTCGGTACACAAGAAGTGTGAGCCATCATGATCAGCACTCCGTCCTCAGACCGAAGGAAGAGGCTGCTGCTCCTCTGGACGTCACAGCCTCGTCCCTGGCAGGAAAAGAGGAAAGCAAAACACAGAGAGTGAATGCTGGCTAAATGCATCTTTATTTTTGTTTTCAATTGAGATTACATTCGCATCACTTTAAAATGAGCAATTCAGTGGCATTTAGTACACTGACCACATTGTACATGCACTGACTCTGGCACCAAAATATTCTTTACTACCCCAAGAGGAACAGAACCCTCAAACCCATTAAGCAGCTGCTCCCCATTCCCCCGACCCCTAACCCCTGACAGCAGGATTTGCCTGTCCTGCATAATTCCACCACTATTCACAGAGTTTTCCGGGAAACTCAAACCTGCCCCTTCAGCTCACATCACACTGTGTGATTTTTCCCTAAGCACATTGCTGCCCTAAACAAAATCAACATCTCTCCTCCTACATTCTAACCCTTAGAGCACCTACAGCCTCACTGTACTGATGGGGAGACACACGAATTCTTTTTTACATTTTAACTTTTTCAGAACCAGGATCTTAAATCAGTAACAGCTCAAATTTAATGAAATTCAGCAGGTGTCAGGCACCATTCTAGGCACCTACATCACATGGGCCAGGTTCCTTGCTCTTATGGAGTTGACATGCTAGTGGTGAGAAGATAAGCAATTACACATAATAAATGACTAGTGTGTTAGAAGATGATAAAGGCTTAGGAAAAAAAACTAGCGAAAGGATAGTCCCATTCCAGGGATGGAATAGAGACAGGTTGCTGTATTAGTGAATTAGTTATCTATTGCTCTGCAAAAATTACCCCAACACTTATCAGCTTAAAGCACAAACAGTTTTGGGCTGGAAATGTAGTTCAGTGGTAGCACAGTTTCCTAGCATTCATAAGGCCTTGGGTTCAACCCCCAGCACCAAAACAACAAAATAAACCTAAACTAAACAAACGTACATTTTTAGCCTGAATTTCTGTGAGTCAAGAATCCAGTAATAGTTTAGCTAGGCCATTCTGGCTCATTTTGCAAACAGCAGGTTGGCTGAGGCTGTAGACCCTTGAAAACTTGATCAGGGCTGGAGGCTTTGCTTCCAAGGTGGTGCTCAGGTACAGCTGTTGCCAGAGCCTTAGCTCCTCACTGGCTATTGGCAAGACACCTCAGTTCCTTGTCATGTGGACCTCTCCATGGCCACTTGAGTGTGCTTAGAACAGATCAGCTACCTTTCCCCAGAGCGGGAGGGAGAGACAGAGAGACAGAGAGTGAGAGAGGGCAAGGAGGAGCCCATCATGCCTTTTATGACCTAGTCCCTCTTGAAAGTGACACCATCACTTCTGCTATATTCATATTAGAAGTGAGTCATGATATCTATCCCATATTCAGGAAGAGGGCACTTTAGGGGAGAGATATCAAAGAACTTGTGGATGTATTTTGAAAACATTAAAATTAAATAAGGATAAGAGAAAGGTGAGTTGGGGTGAGAGAATCGGCCACGTAAAGGTTGAGGAGGTAAGTGTTCCAAGCAGAGGAAGCAGCTGGAGCTACCAGGCCAGGAGTTTACACGTACGCTGGTAACAAGAGGAAGGAAGGCAACTGGGGGACTGCACACTGCTTCACCAACAGCTGTGTGACCAACCTTGGGTGGGTCACTTCCTCTTCTGAGTCCCTGTCTCTTCTGCTAAATGGGAATGACTGAGTATCTCTTATTCAAAGTGCATGGGACCATAAGGGCTTCAGATGATAGAGGTTTTTGGATTTTGGAATATTTGCTTAGACTTTACTGGCAGAGCATCCCTAATTCAAAAATCAGAAATCTGAAATGTTCTGATACCAGAAATATTTTGAGTGTCACGTTGGCCATGTTTGCATGGATACATCAGGTTTTTGTTTGTTTTCTTTTTTGAGACAGAGTCTCACTATGCAATTCAGGTGGGTCTTGAACTCGCTTTGTAGCCCAGGCTGACCTTGATCTCACAGTGATCCTCCTGCCTCAGCCCCATGAGTGCTGGAATTATAGGCGTGTGCCACCATGCCCGGCTGATACATCTGTCCTTGCCCCAGATGCCACATGGCTAGGGCTTTCTCCTCTCTCAGCCTCTGCTCAGGCCTCTCAGTCCCCATGATGCTGACCCTGACCACCCTGCACCATTCTGCCATCTTCCCCCAAACTCCTTGCTTCTCTAATTTTCCTCATTGTACCTCTCACTTTCTCACATGCAGATCATGGCTTTAACTTGTTTGTTATTTACTATCTGTCCCCAAGTACCTAACAGGGGGTCTTCAGACTTCATGAGCTCCTGAGGAGTCCATGGCCTCCCCCACCCCAGGTTGGTTAACTCACTGAATGCATATGTGACAGTTTGTGGCCTTGGTATCAGTAGCTTTCTTTAGATTTTCATTTAGAGAATCACATGACCTCAGTATATGTGCTGCCAAGGCAAGCACAGAGAATCACATGAACTTAAAAGCCAAAAGATCAACACACACTTCTCAGATAAAGAAATACTACTGGGGAATAAATACATGCAAAAATGTTCAACATCATTAGTCATTCAAGAAATGCAACTTAAAACAATACTGAGGTTCCATCTCACCCCAGAAAGAATGGCTATCATCAAGAAATCAACCAATGACAAATGCTGACTGGAGAGGCTGTGGGGGAAAAGGAAAACTTCTCCACTGTGGATGGGAGTGTAGACTAGTGAAACCACTGTGGAAATCAGTTTGGAGGTTCCCCGCAAAACTAGAATTAGAAGTCCCACTTCAGCCAGCCATTCTCCTTCTGGGCATTTTCCCAGAAGAATTAAAAACATCATACCACAGTGATATATGTGCACCCATGTTTATAGCAGAACAATTGTTATAGCTAAATCTTGGAAACAACACAAATGCCCATCAACTGAGGAATGAATAAAAAAGATGCAGTATTTTTATACAATGGAATAATACTCAGCTATAAAAAAGAAAGATAAACTTGAGACTTTTATAGGTAAATGGATGCAAATAGAGACCATACTCATAAGTGAAATAAATTGGGCCCACATGTGTAAACATCATATTGTCTCCCTGGTGTAGAAACCTGAAAGAGTAAGTAAAACTCAAAACATACAACAGATGATACGAAAGGGAAAGAAATTGCTCAAAGGAAGGAAGAACTGGGATGAGGGAAAGAAGAAAGGCAAATAATATACATATGTGTGTGTGTGTGTGTGTGTGTGTGTGTGTGTGTGTAGAAGAATAGTGGGATAACCGTACTGCTGATGTCTGATGGTATATTGAAAGGAACGGTTAATGCTTAAAATTTTTTATATTTTGACCAATTTTGCATGCTTATTTCTGGAAATCTGAGCAACTGATTTGAAGACAGCAACAGGCAATGGAACAACCACTGATGAATTCCTACCATCTTGTCTAGTGAAACTCTGTATTAACTCTAATGCTTTATTTAACAATTATTTTTTTATTCTCTTTAATGGTTTGAGCAATCTTCCATTCTTATATCTGGTAATCTGAGCAAATAGTTGAAGATAACAATATGCAATATAACAGCCACTGTAAAGTCCTATCATTTTGTTTTGAAACTCTGTACAACATTTAATGTTCTTGCTTTGTTTTGTTTATGTCTGTGATGTTGGTATGCTGCTATTGTTCTTTTTTTTATTACTCTCTTTAAAATAAAAAAAAAATAAATAAAGTCATGAATGGAAAGAAAAATAAAGCCGAATGATCACAAGTAGATCAATATCTAGCACAGAGTAGGTGCTCAATAAAATGCTTGGTAATAAAATTAAAGAGCTTTCCTTTTTGGTACCAGGAATCAAACTCAGGACCTTTCACTTGCCAGGCAGGCACTGTGACCCTGACCTACTTCACTGGCCTCAACTTTTAAAATATTCACACACACTTTTTTAAAAGAGAAATTGAGGGCCAAGGATATACCTCAGTGGCACAGTGCCCTCCTTGCAAGCACAAGGTCCTGAGTTTGATTCCCAGTACCAAAAAAATTAAATAA
Organism: Dinomys branickii; assembly: GCA_004027595.1. Taxonomy (NCBI): domain Eukaryota; kingdom Metazoa; phylum Chordata; class Mammalia; order Rodentia; family Dinomyidae; genus Dinomys; species Dinomys branickii. The sequence continues at coordinate 13,050 of PVLD010027632.1, read as the reverse complement.
AAATTAAAAAAGAAATTTGCTGTGCAACAATTCTCAATTTCTGGTGTCCTTGGGTCAACTGTGTCAGCATGGCAGGATGATATTTAAAAATACAGAATCTTGGGCCAGGGATGATATGGCTCAGTGGCACAAACACCTGCTTGGCAAGTGGAAGGTCCTGAGTTTGATTCCCGGTACCAAAGAGAGAGAGAGAGAGAGAGAGAGAGAGAGAGAGAGAGTCTGAGGACCTGGAGAGCATATGGGTTTTACACACTAACCTGTTGCGTGAGACCCCAGACAGCCGCTTTCTCTTGTGTGTTTCAGTCTCCCTCTACCGAATAGGGGTGAAAACCCAAGCCTGCTCCCCACAGGATGCTCAGAGAACGCAATGCCTTCTAAAACCCCAAGTTATTATCACTGTTGCCCAGGAAAGGCGTAGAAACTCCCACCCCCGGTCGTCAGAGGTGGGGTAATCCGGACTTTCATTTGTGGAAAGACCGCTTTGATTTTTTTTTTGGGGGGGGGCGGTACTGGGGATTGAACTCAGGACCCTGCGCTTGCTAGGCAGGCGCTTATTCCACTGAGCTATATCCCCAGCTCCGGAAAGACCGCTTTGAGCATCCATGTGCCTGGCACCATGGCAGGCAGTGCACATACATCTCCTGCTTTAAACCTCACCACAGTCTGCTGATGCCAATATCTTACAAAGAGACGGAAGCTCAGGGAACTGAGTTGCAACCCAGTCCATCAAGTGTTCATTCACTCAACTTTCACTAAAAGGTCTGGGCCAGGCTCAGGGCCAAGCGCTGAGAAGAAGATGAACAAGTCCTTCAGGAGCCATGCCCATAAATTGCTTTAATAACAACCCAGTACAGGCTTCGACAGAGGAGGAGCACTGGGAGCTCAAGAGAAAGCGACTGGATCTCTGGAAACTATGGGAACAGAGAGCAGACCTCCTGGGGGACCCCCGCACCGCTGATGTGCCCCACAGCGGCTTGTGTACATCTGATTCATCATAAGGCTTGGGTTCAAGTCTCGCTTTGGTCAAGGCTTTGCTGTGTATTTCTAAGAAACTTCTTCTGCTCCTAAGACTATCTACCTGGATAATTAAGAGTTTAGATGGGCCTGGGATCCCTGCCCCACGCCCTGTGTCACCTTCTGGTATATTTATGCTCGAGCCTACTCCAGCCTGGAGTCTAAGACCCTGAAAACCAGACTGAACCTCTGAAGGACCAAGCTCCCCACCCCATCGCGGCAATCAATCTGAGGTGGTGCCTGGGCGCTAGGGGCGGGACTCTGTCAGAGGGCGGGGCAAAGGGCTCGATGGGGTGCTCGTCCCGCCCAGAAACCGTTTATCCAGCCAATGACAGCCGAGGGGCGGGAATGTATGAAGAAGTGGCAGGCAGCGAGAGCACGGTGCGCAGGTCTCGGAGCCGGGCTCGGTGAGGTGCGTGGCGGTCTTGTGGTGCGGAGCTGTGGCCGTGGAGAGCGTAGAACCGCGGAACGCGGCGCGCACAGGTCCTGGGCTGGGCGGGGGAAAGGATCGGATTCAGTTTTCCTTCGCCTGGCTGAACTTCAGGGACCGCAAGGCGCCCGGGGCTCCCGCCGCCGAGGAGCGCTGGCTCGGGCCGGGGGTCGCCGCCTGCGCTGACCGTCTGTCCACTGCCATGGCCGACCACCTGATGCTCGCCGAAGGCTACCGCCTGGTGCAGAGACCGCCTCCGGGCGCTCCCGCCCACAGCCCTCAAGCGCTCCGGACTCTGCAGCCGTACGCGGACCCGGGCCTGGACAGCGGGCTGCGGCCGCTGGGGGCTCCTCTAGGACCGCCGCCTCCTCCACCCGGGGCCTTGACATACGGGGCTTTCGGGCCGCCGTTCTCCTTTCAGCCCTTTCCCGCCGGGCCGCCGCCCACCGCCGGCAGCGCGCACCTGCAGCAGGTGGCGACGCTGTTCCCGGGTCGCCAGGCCGCTCCCCTGGGCGCCCCCGTAGGGCCCCCCGGCCTGCAGCCCACGCCAGGCGCCGCGGCCCCTCCGCCGCCCGCGCACGCCCTGGGCTGCATGGACGCCGAGCTCATCGACGAGGAGGCGCTGACGTCGCTGGAGCTAGAGCTCGGGCTGCACCGCGTGCGCGAGCTCCCGGAGCTCTTCCTGGGCCAGAGCGAGTTCGACTGCTTCTCGGACCTCGGGTCGGCACCGCCCGCGGGCTCTGTGAGCTGCTGAGAGGCCCCGGCGCCCAAGAGCAGAAGCGGGTCTGAGTGCCCGCCTGACTCCACAGCCGGCGGCCGGGCCCCGCGCACCCTCCGTAAGGGCGGCATCCGGCCCCGGCCGCGGTGAGCGCAAAAGCTCGGTATCAGGCGGGACGCCGGACTTGCCTCGAGGCCCTGCCTACTGCTGACGAATTTGACCTCACTTCTCTGACCTGAGCCTCAACTGTACAGTGAAGGAGACTGTTGCTACTCGACGATTTTAGATTCTGGGTCCTATCTCTTCCTACCCTTCTCCAACCCCCGTTCTGAGCCATTACAGGCCTCTGTCTGATGTCCCCACTCCTGGAACAACCCCCACTACCGGGATTGGGTCCCCGGAGCCACCATCCTTCAGCCCCCAACCTTGCTGGGCCTCCAGTCTGGGGTGGGGAAGATGTACAGCCCTGACCCCTGCAGAGTGGAGCAGTGCCCCATCTGGCCTCCAAAACCAAAATAAAACTGGGTCACTCTGCAATGTTGAGTTTTCATTTCCTTATCACCCCAATTTCTAACTATATTTAGCTTCCACTGCTCTGAGACTGCTGAAGACTCTGGGTGGGATGAGGGCCACAGTGCCTAGCAGTGCCCAGGACAGAAAACTGACAGTTTCTCAAAAATATCTTGAGTTATGCAATTACTCTGTCACAACCTGGAAGGCAGAGGCCGTAGCTGGGTGGTAGCATATCGAGCTCATCGACCAGCTTGGATTTCCCAGCTTGTAGGGTGGGGAGAGCTGAGAGTGCCTGAAGTTTTAGCTGGCCTGGCTCTGGCCCCTAATTCCCCTGTCCAATTACAATCCTTCCGGATTTCTGAGACTATTTCCTTAGAGACGGACTAGATGTTTGTGATGCCGTTAGCATGGTGCCAGGCTCCTGGGGAGCCTCAAAAATGATAGTGGTGACTGTTCTGCAAATTGCTGCTAGCTTGATTCCAGGCCCTGCGCCAGCATGGTACAAGCCCTCGTGGAATCACAGTCCAGCTGGAATGAGGTGGGTAACAGACCTGGAAATAACTAATCTTGGTATAAGGAAGAGTGTGAGGTCCAGAAAACAGGTGGACTGGGCAAGCCAGCAAGCCCAGAGGTGGGGGCAGTTCAGCTGGCTAGGGCAGGGAGGTGGGGACATTTGATACACAATAATGAGTGGCCTGAGCTGATGAGTGTGTTTGGGGGGTTGGAGAAGAGCTTGTTAGAAGGCAGGACTTGTACTAGTGCAGGGAATATACGGGGAAGGCATGGGTGTCTAGAAGGGACAAGGAAAGGTCTAAAAGCTTTACAGTTTGATGAGGTCACCACAGTCCTCTTTCCACAGATGAAGGATGTGGAGCTTGCCCAAGCTTGGCAGGATTTAGCCTGAGTCCTGATCACCCGTTTCAGTTCCTGGCCACCCCCTGCTGACTCTTGCTAGAAAGACCTTCATGTGTGCGGATAAAGGCAAAACAAGGCAGGAGGAGGCCCAGCCAGAGGTGCTGCAGTGTTCAAATGAGACAGTGGGGCCTTCTCCAGGAGACATGGATTCCAGAGATTAGAGAGAAACAAAGGGCTGGGGCTGTCTCTTCCCAGTGGTTGGGCTTTGTCCTAGTGCCAAGTTGCTTGTCAATAGGACTCCAGCAACCTACAAGTTCTCCCTAGGATTCTGGGGAGGGACTGTCTGAGCTCTGTGCTCAGAGGCCAGTGTTTACTCTAGTTTTGTCCCAGGACCCCAGAATAGAGACACAAACCAAGGGGCTGAACTGGAACAGGAAAGTTTGGTCTTTGCTGAACACTGCCTGCATTCCCTTCTCCCTGGGCCTCAGTTTCTCCAGCAGTAAAATAAGGCTAATATCCTTGCTTTTACAAGGAAATAAGCCCCAACGTAAGTGAGGAACAAGGGAGGGATGGTTTACAAGCAACAGATAAACCCTCAAGTGCTCTCTATATGGAGGGGGTTACAATGGAAACTCAACACCTGCTATTTCCCAGAGTTAAAGCGGGGATGGAGGAAGGAATCCAGCTGCTGAACCCTACCTGCCCCCTAAGGGAGACTCCTGACAAGCTGGACAGCAGACAAGTAGACAGAAAAGACAAGGCTGGCCAATCAGCACTTGGATTCCCAAATCCCTGAGATGGGAGAACTCTGAACCTACTATCTGGAATAGAGGAGAGAGACCAATGGAAAGCGCAATGGATTTGCATTCTGGCAGCCTCGGGATCCAGTTCCAGAACTGTTCCTTCTATCTGCCTGACCTCAAACAGGTCCCCTCATCTTCCACATCTGTTCTTATGCAAGCACACAATTCCAAAAGGTGTCCCTCACCTCTCTGCAGGGGGACTCCCTCCTAATACCAGCTGCTGCCCTTTGGTCCTGTACATTTCACTCTTGTGCCTGGGATGGCTCTTTGCAGTCAAGAGTCAGGCTCCCTAAAGCCTATGAATGAGTCATGGCACATACAAGACGCATTTCCATCTTTTTAAAATAAAATCCCTGTACGTATGAAGGTCTCCCCAGGCTGACATTCTTTATTTTGAATTATCTTTAGGTTGACTGGGTTTCATAACTAATCTCTTTTTTTTTCTGCAAGTGGAACTTCTCTCAAACTGACCTGAAAAATGGGAATGTTAATAGCACCTCCCCTGTAAAGCCACTGTAGAGATGAGATAAGTTAACGCAGGTAAAGTATCTGGGACAGTGGGGTTTGCAGTCAGTGCTAATATTCCTCAACCTTGGCTTTGGGGACTTTGTTTTAGAGTCTTTAAGAAGGCTGTGTTTTAACCAGCTATTATTTCAGTTGTGATACTCTTACTGGTTGGATTTCCCAAGAAGCAGACTCTGAGACCAGGTTCAATTTGCAAGAGGGCTATTAGGGAGCTACATTGCAGAAAGGCGGGCGGCGGGGGGGGGGGGGGG
>PVLD010027631.1:0-20487 GCA_004027595.1 Dinomys branickii | reverse complement strand
TTTGCTTTTCTTTTACTAGAACGTTGAGGTACAATATTAGGTTGTTTATTTGAACTCATTCTATATTCCATATGAGAATTCACCAGTATAAATTTCTCTCTTAGGAATGTTTTCAAATCAATATGGAGAGTCCTCAAAAAACTAGGACTAGAGATCAAATTTGACCCAACTGTTCCCCTTATTGGTATTTTCCTAAGAGTATTAAAAACATCATACCACAGTGATATATGCTGAGCCAGGTTTAAAGCACAGTTTTTATAGCTCAATCTTGGAGACAACCTAAATACCCATCAACTGATGAATGGATAAAAAAGAAGAGTTTTTTTAAACAGTGGAATACTACTCAGCCATAAAGGAGGACATATTTGAGACTTTTATAGGTAAATGAATGCAATTTGAGACCATACTCACAAGTGAAATAAATCAGTCTCACATGTGTAAACATCATATTGTCTACATAGGGTAACAAACTGAAAGAGTAAATAATGAAATTGTACAAGAGATATGACACAATGGGAAAAAAATTGTTGAGAAGGAAAGGGGAAGTAGGAAAGGGGAGGAGTAATTAAGGCAAGAGAAAAAATGAGTAAAGAAGGATAAAATGGAACCAAGCCTTTGTAAATAAGGAGAAGAAGAGGGTTTGAAGGGAGGGCTTGGGAGGGAACTAGGAGAAAATACAGACAAATCAAATTATCTTATGTATAGGTACAAATTTACTATGTTGAATATGATCATTGTATAAACCTAAATTGTACCAAGAAATTTAATTAAATTAAAAAGCATACAAAATAAGATGGAATGGAGAAAACTGGGCCATATCTCCCCCTAAATCTTCTCCTGTACCCATGTTTACCATTAAAGGCATTATCACTAGTATCAATATTCTAGGCTCAAAATTGCATGATCATACATCTTGTCTCCATTCATTCCAGTTACCGAGTTCTGTAGATTCTGCTTTCACATTATCATATCATATCATAAGTCCACTTGCTCCATATATATTGATCTTGTCCTAATACAGATATTTTATTTCTTTGTTCAATCATTTCAATAGCCTCCCTACTTCTGACCACATCTGTCATAATACTAATCATGCAAGCCCACTTATCACTTTACTCCCTTGGTCAAAGTTCTTGAATTAAATCTCAGTACAATTACAAAAAAAATCCCAAATATCTAGTCATTCCGAGGTCTTCCAAACTGATCATGATCTATTCTCCAAGCTGTACCTCTCTTTACTTAACTGTGGGCTAATACTGCTCAAGTAATACTATAATATATGCTCCCAGATCATCCCTTATGCCCTTATGCTACACTTGCTCTCATTTTTATGCCTCTGCCACTCTAAATCTTAAAATTCATTTTTCAATGACCACATAAAAGGACATTTTCCATAAGCACCATCCTCCTATCACTTTCTGGAGAAATTTTCTTCTCTTACCTCTAAAAGTATTTTAATTAGCATTTCTGAGGTGGATCTTTTAAAAATCATTTTATTAAACCTGTGTTCACATTTGAAGAAGGATTTTATGGATAACATATACTTAGATTTGATTTGTACATATAGCCTGAACAGCTCAATGTAGCCAATATAATTTATTTGTACTTTTCTCAGCAAGTCTCACAATTTTCCAGGTTATATAGGAACAAAAGCGAAACCTAAATTAGAAAGAAAGGGCAAAACAGAAGTTAGATAATAAAAAGGCTTGGGCTAAATCTTCAAGTGAAAAGGACATCAAGAGAATGGGTATAAGAAACTAGGGTAGGAAATATTACAGTATTACTCGAGCAGTATTAAACCACAGTTAAGTAGAGAGAGACACAGCTGAGAGAATAGATATGATCAGTTTTGAAGGAGGGGAACAGGAGGAAAAGAGTATGAAAAAGGAATTAAGATGTTTTAGGTACCAATTACACACAAAGGGTATAAAAATATAGATCTGGGGGCTTGGGATGTGACTTAGTGTTTGAGTGCTTGTCTAGTGTGCACAAGGCCCAGAGTTTAATCCCAAGTACCATAAAAAAGAATATACACTTCAAACATGTAGTAATATAAAAGAAGTTCAGAACAACTCTCAAAAAATAAAAGAAAATAGTTAAGATTTATGGAGTGCTCACTAAGTATCAAATACTGTTCTAAACAGTATATATATCCTTTCAACTACCTAATAAGCTAGGTACTGTTAATATCCTCTTCTACAGATAAAGAGCTTGAGCTTGAGGATTGGAGTTGTTAAGTATTTTCTTATTTATGCACAGGACACCTACATAATTTTCCTCATAAATGATACATGGGAAGCAAACAAGTGGTTAAGCCTAAGGCTACTCACTTCTGCTTGTCCCCTGACCTGTGACTGAACTATGTGGCCTCACTGTGGATCAATCTGTACTTTATCCAAAATTTAACTCTGCAATTCTCACACCGTTGTTTGATACTAGAAGATAAGGTGGTGAATAATTATTTCTGACTTCCCTGTGTGTTATGAATATGAAAAGTTAGAAATATCAGAAGAGAACATGACTGGAAGAGGAGAGCAGCCGTGGAGCTTGAGAGACTGTCTGAATTAAGAAAAGGTCTTGAGCCCTGTATTTTGTCTCCATGTTTCCTTGGATATTTACTTAACTTAAGCAATTAGACTGGAACATTTAAGTGAAAATTTCAAACATCTATGGACCTATCAAGAAAAATGTATCATCTATGCCTATATCTGCATTAGAATCTACATCACTCTTTCTTCTTGCCTGACTTACTATGTAGCTTTGGACAATCCTTTTCTTTTTCTGGGTATCATTGTCCTTATAAGCAATCTGAAGAAGTTTAACTGTACATTATCTAAGAACTCTCCCACTCTGATATTCTGTGCAAAGTGGAATAAGTCAGGCAGACTTCTTCCACAAAGAAGTTTTGGAGGATTACACCATGGCTGTTCCCTTCTTTGGCCAATGAACTCTTAAATACTGCTATTTATTATTGTTATTATCACAGCTTTGAAGAAACATTTCCTGTGGCCTATAGTGTGTTATGGTGGGGAATATTCATATTTGAGCTATAATACAAATTTGTGCTTGACATTTGTATAATGTATGAAATTCACAAAACATCTACATTCGTAAATGTCATTTTATCCCTATAACAATTTACTGGCAAGATACAAATTTTTATCACCATGTTACAAGTCATAAAACTGAATCTGAACTGATTACATAATATGCTTACATTTATACAGGTCCCAAATGAAGTAGCCAATACCAGTACTCAGATCATCAAAGTGTTCATTAAAGTGCCTTTACTATATTAAAACTGTCTTCTAAAATAATTGGCCTAAAATAATTGTCATACTTGACAATATTAAAGAAATTTTACATTTGTTAACATAATTCATTGTGTAGAATCCTGTCCATGTATCCAGAAACTTACAGTCTAGTTCAGGAAACCAGACAGAAATACCCTGATGAATGCACCAAAAATGTGACATTAAGAGTTACACAAAGAAGAGGGGAAAGAGCCCTGAAGGAGCACAAAGGAAGTATTCTTCTGTAGAGTTGGTGCTTACATTGGACTTTGAGGAAGACAATGGATTTGATGAGAAAAATAGACTGGGGCTTCCAAATAGGAAGACTAGTGTGAGGGATGGAGGAGATGGACAGCAAAAGCAAGTTTAATGAATAAGTATGAAGATTCAGTTCAAGGCAGATGATTTGTTGGAGAAATAACAAATCATTTGAGATTGTTTACCTCTCAGGAGACTGTAATACTCAATTTCTCTAAGAGAAAAGCCTATGTGTACTCTATGAATGTCATGTGAATTGTCAAAGGCCGTATATCCTATAATGGGGTCCGTGGGACAGTCAAAGTTTGATCTTAGCATCTCATTTTCTTAGCCAATTTCCTTTGGAACAAAAATCAGAGTTCATAATCCTGTCTATTTTAGAAACAGGTAGAAGCAGTAGTCAATACTGAATGCCAAGATATGTAGGAAGACTTTTTTTCACTACCAAGGCTTTTTAGAGCATCTTGTCAATAGCCTTAAACTTTCCTTCTTTGGAGATACTAAAAGGCAGTGGGTGAACACAACCTTCATAGCTTTGCCTCAGGAGGATATGCAATCCAAATATTAGGTTTATTACTGACTGATGCCATTTTTAACTCAGTAAGGAGTTGAAGTCAGATTCAGTAAGGAGTGAAGCATTCCTTAAGAAAATGAGACACGGACTTAGACAAATGGTCAGAGTTGGTGTAACTGTAACAAGACATCAAATTAGAACATTTTCTCCTTTTTAAGGCCACATTTCCCCTGAACAGCTTTTAAAATAAATGTCAATTTGAAAAATGAGGAAAGCCTCTTTGTCTGTGGCTGATTCACACTTGAAGTTCCAGGAATCATTCTTGCTCATTGCCTCACTTTCTGTTTCAGCAGTGTCTGGTCCCTCACACCTTCTTTTTCTTCCCTAGTCCCCTAATTCCCAGAAGCTTATTCACTGATGCCTATTTTCATTAAGCTATAGTCCCTGGTAAATCACTATAGATTTTGGTGTATAACACTATCAAGAATTTTGTTTTTACTAACAAGTGTGTGTGTGTGTGTGTGTGTGTGTGTGTGTGTGTGTGTGTGTGTGTGTCTGGCTACTCGTTGATGGAAAATTCTCTCTCTCACCACTGATTAAAGTTTCAGAATGAGAAAATTAAAATGGCCTCTTAGAATCTGCCCTTAACTTGGAGAGGAACCAAGGAACTAAACTGTTCTTCTGACACGGATGAAAGGGCCCATCTCAAAAATATCTGAACCCACTCAAATTTTTGAAAGAATCTGTGCTCAAGGCTCAAGCCCTGGGAGATATCTTCTGCAGAGGCAGCTCGAACGCTACAGGGGGAATACAAAATTCTTATGCCTTTTTAATCTAATCCTACGCAGATCTAATCTGATTCTTCCTGAAATGTATCTTTTAATCCAATACTGAATAAATATGAAGGGGAGAAAAGGAACCTCAAGAACAATTTGTATTTTATTTTTAGCTCAATTAACTCTCAGAGCCATTAACTGAATTGTGGCTTCAGGGGTTACCTAGAGGAAAACTAAGTCACTTGGGCCTCCTCAAGCTAACCTTCCTAACTTTCTTTAGTGCTGAAGTAGTTTAACTTAGGATTTTCATTTCCATTTTTATTAAAGCTTTGGTATTATCAACAGCCGATGTCTTCATAATGAAGCCTGATTTATTTGAGACTCGGAGCCACAAAAGTTTAAATTAACTGGTGATTATATATCAAACATAACTTCTGTATGTAACAAAATAATTTTTAAGCAGAAACCACTTTTAGAAATTTAAATGATGCCCTCATTTTCTGTCTGAACATTCCTTTTATATGTTTGTACATTGAAAAATTCATATTCTCTTATAAGTCTCATTTCTCATTTATATAAAATGGTAAAAGAAATGATTTCATTAAATCAGTTGTTCTCAAGCTTTGTGGTATATCAGAGTCACAGCAAGTCCATGTTAAAGATATATATGTCTAGGCATCAGCCATAGAAATCCTGATTTAGTGTGCCTGACGTATACCCCTGAGAGCTAAAATGTTTTACAAGTTTCCAAAGTGATTCTTATGGACACCACTGAATTACTGCTGTCAAAACTATTATCCCTACATGAAATCAAGAAATTTATATCTCCTGAAGAACCGTTCACATGTAATTGGATCACTTGCCATTTTAAAGTCTCAGAGCCATCATTCAATGCATTGAAATGTACTGGAGCACTAAAAATCCTGGTTGATAATGAGAATTTTGACTAAAAAAGATCTATGACAGTCAATAATGAAATGTAGGGATAAGCATGAGAAAAAAATCAGGAGATTGTATTCTTAGGGCCCTTTTTTAATAGGGTTAACTCTTTTGAAAATACTCAAAATACTGTTGCCTAGAAATTAAAAGAACATGTGGCACCTTTACGCTGTAAAAGGAACTTGGCCGAAGGTCAACTGGCAGGACAGAAGCGAGGATTGAAGTAAAGTATTTAAAGTAGCCCAGTTAAATTGTCTAAGTAATGAAAGATCTGCACAAAACTTGTATTCTCTCTGACCACTGTATACTCCAGGGCTTTCTGATAACTTCACCTCTACTCCAAACTCCCTCAGTAATTCTTCATATCAAGTCTGGTGCATAGACACTGTGTGACAATAAGAGAACCAGCCTTCTCCTATAATGTTACTCTTGTCCAGTGTTCTAGCTGACATAGATCATCTCTATGACAACCTTGTTTTGACTCAACCTGCGGATTAAGATGACTTCATTGCACATACCTGATAAGCGTATGCAGTATTTACTTTATGGGGAAGGTTCTTACTCCAAACAAAAACAAGTAACCATGTTTGTTCTGGTCATGAAGGCTAGCATTGAAGCCCATAGAATCTAAGCATAAATAGTCCCAGAAGGTTCCTGTGGACTCTCACTCCCATACTTCCTTATTTTCCCTTTCTGAGAGGTGGTTTGAACTCTGAAAAGCTAAAAAAAAGTCACCTACTGCTTTTAAAGAGGGTATTTTGTGTTATGCCACATAAGGATTTAAATCTTTTATATAATCACTGTAATCATTGTCACCCTTTGGTTGAATTGCATAGTCCCAGAAATGATTATTATATTTGACCAGAGACAAAAGTGTTCCTCCATTCCTGGAGCAAGATGGCTTAGGAAGATTCCTATATTGGAGAATGGCAGTACATTCAGGATTATCATACTTTCATCATTTCAAAGTGGACAATCATATTGAAGGAAATGTCCCTATTTAAATTCTTGTACACAAATATCTGCATATGAATTATTACCTAAAAGTCCCAGACTGAAAACAAATTGTATTAATTAGTTTCCAAGGGCTTCTATAGTAAATTATTACAAAATGGTTAGCTTAAAATAAAAGGAATATGTTGTCTCACACTCTTGGAAACTAGAGGCCCAAAATCAAAGTAGGGTTTTTTTTACGTTGGACTATGACAGAGAGTCTGTTTCATACATTTCCACAAGCTTTTGAAGATTCATTGATAACCTTTGGCATTTGTTGGTTGTAGGGGCATCACTCCAACCCTCAACCTTTATATTGTATTCTCTGCATTTCCTTTCACATCGTCTTTCTTCTGTCCATGTCTGTGTCAAAATTACTCCTTTTAATAAGAAAACCAGGCATTTTAGATTAGAACCTATGCTAACAACATTGTTTTAATATGGTCATTTTTGTCAAGATCCTCATTCCAAATAAAGTCACATTCTGAGGTAGTAAAGTTTAGAACTTTGAATTATTTGGGGGGCATAATTAGACCTAAAAAATCAATTAGTCCTACTTAGATTAACAACTAAACAAAAGTGTGGTGCACACATACCATAGAATATTACTCAGTGACAAAAACAAAAACATACAAAATACACCAATTTTAATGGGTCTCAATTACATCCCCTTGAGTGAGAAAATAATGTAAACATATCACATGCTATATAATGCCACTTATATAGTACATATCAATAAAAATTATGGAAATGAAAACAGAACAGTGATTTCGAGCGCTTAAAACCATTGTTGAAGAAACAAGTGACTGTATCTCTAAAATGCTAATACCATATTATTAATCATAATGTAATAGCATTTTATCTTGATTACCATGATCAGCTGACTCTACATATGTGATAAAATTAAGTAGATGTATATGTATTGAATGACAATTTTGTGTTTTTAACCTTGATCTGAATTTACATAAAAGATTATATTCTAAGAAATCAGAATAAAGAGTAAATGGGATCACCTTATACATTTCTGGGCAAATGTCTACAAAAGTATGATGACTTAACATAAAAAATTAAAATTTCTGCCTTTTACTCTGCAAAATGAAACTTTTCTCACAGAGTCGAAGCCTTCTCTCTATAAATGGCCACTTAGGCAAAATTCACAAGGATTCCAATACTTTGATATTGGAGGTCAATAGAGTAGCAATGAAGTGGTGACTTGGGTATGAGCAAAGCTATAGAGTGTAAGAGTAAACTGCTGTCTCCAAAAGGGCAATACCAGCCAGTAGAAATGCACTTCACTATGACTTGAGAGGATATTTTTTGAGAACACTTGAGGTACACCCTAAAATAAATAGAAACCTATGGAATGTTGGGGAGCATATTTTGGAGAGGCTTAGATCAGGTTTAAGTAAGTAGGTATGGAAAAGATAAGGAAAGAAGCATTATAAGACATTATGTGACACACAGTTTGGTAAGAATTTCAAAAATGAGTTACAAATACAATAAGTTCTGCAAAAGAGTTACAATGATTGTCTTATAGGTCCTCAACAGAGAAAGCAACCAGCTCTGACTTAGGTTCAGAAAGTCTTCATGGAAGAAGTAACATTAGATTTTGCAATGCTGCTTTCATCAGACAGAAGAATTAGCAGATATAAAGGCAGAGAGATGTAAACATAAGTAAGAAATCACAATTATTGTGAAGTTCCAAGCATAGTGGCTAGAGAGGGGACCATAAATATTATCAGAATAGGAAGACCCTTGTAATCAAAGCTAAGAAGTTTGAAATTTATCTTACACATAATAGGGAGTTATCAAAGAATTTTGAACAAGAGTGATATGATCAGACCTTTTACTTGTGGAGAGAACTTTGGTTCCAGTGTTGAAGAAGGAATTATGTGATTAAATAGAGACCAATAGATAGTTTTACTAGCAGAAACCATACCTAAGAACAAAACTCATGAAGCTCCATGAACGAAACAGACTTATAGGGTCATCGTGGTGAAATTATGTATTGCCAGGACCCTAGTTTAACAAACCAACATGTATGTGTATCACAATTGAGAAAAGTATTGAATAAATGTGCATGCTTCATTTAATGAGAATAAAAACAACATTTACTGAGGTATCAATAATGATATGAACAAGATGGTAGACTACAAAGCCATAGGCTTATAGTCTCTCCATGAACATGGATGATTAAATAAAAAAAATGGACACAATACATGTGAATAATTCAGAAAATTATTGAAAAGATACTGTACCTATAGGTGATTATGAAATCAACAACATTAAAACTTGTAAGAAAGTTGAAGACACCTTTTCACCATAATCTCCATACCTGTCCCTGTGCCATATAATCATGATGAAACTCATGTCTCAGTTTTTCCTTGAAAAAGAAAAAGTGGGACTGCATTTTCAACCGTCTAATTTGTATTGTTGCCTGAGAAACTGGCTCCTCATTTTTTTTAACCTGGTGTGATGATCCTACTCAGAATATTCTATTCTTCTGGGAAAGGAGGCCAACAAAGAAAACAATGAGTTTGGACATGGACATTTATGTAGCTCCTTCTGCTGGCCCAAAAAGAAAATTATGTGAAAAATATCAGATTCCAGCTTTTCCTTGAGAAGGTAAAGAGTTGGGCCAAGTATCAAATGTTCCAACACTCAAAGATTGTGCAAAAGATTGTCTTGTATCTCACTTATTTCATAGTAGTGAAAGGATATGGCATATTCTAGATGCCTTTGGACTCCTCAGAACTAACACATAAGTTTAAACTAGCACAAGGGTATAAATGACCCACAGTAGCTCAGGCTGGGTTGACTGATGAAGATTTTCTTCAGTACAACACCAGTCCTTCAAAATTGACTGATTTGTTTTCTTTTTTCTTAAACAGAGTTACTAGAACAGAGTCAAGGAAAGTGATAAAACAGGAAAACATAAACCTAATAAATGAAGAATATGAAACTCCAGAAACCGAACTAAACAAAGCATAGATAAATGAATTACCTGACAGAACTCAAAATAACAACAAAATAGACAAGACATTCAAAAGAAAACTATATGAACAAAATGTAATTTCAAAACTTATACAAAAATTTCTAAAGAACAAAATTAAAATCTTGGTGCTGAGTAATTAAAATACTGAAGTAGAAAATTAAATAGAATGTTTCACCAACATACTAGAGCAAGCATAGGAATAATCAGAAAACTTCAAAACAGGTCATATGGACAGATCCAACATGGCTGACTAGAACAGGTATCATGATAGTAGTGCTCTGAGAGGACTCACTAAATCTACAGGTACCCTGTAATATAGGAGGATCTTTTACCCTGAAGCAGAATATTAATTGTAAAGATACATATAAATCAAACACAACAACTGGATTGTTGGAGAGGAAAATGGGCCAGTTCAACTGTTCCACACCTCTCCAGCTTCTGCTCCTCCAGGGAATGGCCATTAGTAAAACACTCCTGTTAAACTCATGGAAGAAACAAACAAATGAATACTTTGTGACTGAACTCAGATTCTGTATATACCAGCCTTTTCACCACATCAAGTCTAATCCAAACACTGGGGAATGCTACAGCCTGGCAGCCCATTCAGCCTGGTGGTTTATTCAAAAAGGATCCCACTCCACCCTGAGAAGAAAGACAATAAATGTGAGTCTATGAATCTTTTTGAAATAGATGAATTTCTTGAATGCAACAGACTGTTGAATTCTGGTTTTTTATAGTCTGCCAATCTATGTCTTTTAATTGGAGAGTTAAAGGCATCAAAATAAAGAGATACTATTGAAACATGTTGATTGATTTTTGTCATTGTACTTTTTCTCTGTTTTTTTGTATTGCTCTTATGCTATTTTGTAAAGGGATGTCTGTTAAAAATATGCAGATTTAGCATTCTGAGAGAGTCTTTGGAGAACGTTCATTCATTACTGAGCATTACTGGCAAGACTCAGAGCCATTGCTTTGTAGACATTCCTTACTTAAAAAGCAAACAATTATTTAAGTAATGTTTATATTGTTAATGTCATGAGGTAGGTTTTGAGATTAGGACTCTTCTGAGTAATAAATATTGTTAGTATAAAAAAGGTGAACGAAAGAGACAAAGAAGTTCTCTAAATACTAAATAAGGGAATAATCTAACCAGAAGGGATAATGCTAGTATGTAATTATATATATATATATATATATATATATATATATATATATATATAGTATGCTGGAGTACCCATATTCATAAAACAAATGCATGTGGATATAAAAGACCAAACAAATACTAACACAATCACAGTGGGAGATATTCTTCAAAATGAGAGAACTAAACAAAAATTCAATAAAGAAATATCAGTTAAACCCTACCCTTCAACATATAGAAATAATAAATATCTAAATAGTGTTCTCTCTATTACAACACAGTACACACTCTTCCCTATCCTGTATGGAACTTTCTCTACAATCACATACTACTCCACACAGCCTGCTTTAAAATATAATGATTGAAATCACACCAAGTTTACTCTCATACCCTTATACAAGAAAAATAGAAATTAAAAATTGCAGAATTCACAGAGAATTTAGAACCACTTGTAAATGCAACAACATGCTTGAGAACACTCAGTGGATGACGGAAGAAATAAAGACAGAAATTAAACAGATTCTGGGCACTCTCACCTGATCTGTGGCTTTTGCTTCAGACTGCACAGGTAGGCAGGGGAGCAATGCACCATGTGCACCATGTGAGCCTCCTACCTGCCCAACCATAGCAGTGCATGTTGTGTGGGACTAAGAGGAGCCTGCCCACCTGCTCTACCTCCAATGGGGCAGGCAGGTCTGTGCCTTAGTTCTTTTCAGCAGAAAGGGTGAAAGCCAAGTGACTGATCTCATTGAAGATGAGACCAACACCACAGATATGAATTTTGGTCCATGAGTGATATGTTACCCTGCTACAGGGACCAGGTTAGAGATTGCCACAGGAGTTCTAGACATAAAGAAGTAAGGTCTAGATGTAGATCCCTTGAGATCCTCTGAGAAGTTCAAGCTCAAGCCAGAGAGGTCCCCGGGCCAGCATTGTGTGGTAAGGCCTGGCTTGGTGGGTATAACCTTCAGAGGGACCAAGATCTAAAGCTGATGGCAAATTTATTCAGTAGTCAGATTGAGCTCCGACATTGTGGCCTATATTCAGTGGTGAGCAGTGGTCACTAAGTATCAATAATGAAATCATAATTCTCTTTGGCTTGGTGAAGAATGGTGTGTGTATGATTCTTAGGCAACACCATTTTTCTTGGTGACTTTGCTACTGCAGTCAGGGTGACATACTTGTTCCTGTCAATTCATATTATCTTCATACTAAAATCTGGATTGTCTGTGGTCATAATCAAAACTTTGCCCCATTCTTAAAGAACAAGATACTGCAAATAAGTTGCAGCATCACCTCTCCTAAACAAATGGAGGTAGCTACATCCTGGAATGGAAGCAAAGGCAAATATTAGCCATACCAAGAGGATTACCCATTATAATAATCCTACAAATACCAGCACAGAAACCGAACAAGATTAGAAATATGGTAAATTAAGGCAAAATTTCCTCCCCAAACTAGCAACCTCTCCCAAACCAGTGCACAGGGCATCAAATGGGATGAAATCAAAAGCACATAGCAGAAATGTCTGAAAGGATATCAGTAGCACTAACAAAACAGATTCATAAGGTGCTTGTCATTAAAAGAAGATAATGATACTAACGAAAAAATGATCAGACTCCAGAGAAGACACTAATAGAAACTGAATGGAGGGGAAAAAAGATGCAAAACAATAATGCCCAGAATAGAAAAAATAGAAGTCCTTAAAAAGTTCCAAACAGAAATCCAGGAAATTAAAAAATACAATTGAATTTATGGGCAGCTAGGCATATTGGAACACACTCAGGAGGCCAAGGCAGGAGGATCACCAAGAGTTTGAGGTCAGACTGAGCTACATAATGAGTTCAAGGCAAGCCTGAACTGCATAATGAGACCTTTTCTCAACAAAAGAAGAATAAAGTGGAAAAGCAGAAAGTATGGGCAGCAGTAGCAACCAATGTGAAGCCAGAGTCACATTTCACGTCTATAACACAGAGTTGTGCTTGATGATCACTTAATGAGAAATATATTACAAACAGAAGGAGAACATGAAATATGGACCTAAGTGCTAAAAGATGATACTAAGAAGATAAATTGGTAATTGAAATAGGTGAATACAGTAATTAAGGTGATGTAGAATCAGAAGAGAATGCAAAGATCACGTAAAATGTGTTCACAGAAGAAATAGCAGGAAAATTTTCCAGAAATAGAAAAAGAAGTTAAAATAAGCAAGGTATATAAAATATTAAACAGCCACGATCAAAAAGGAACTCTACAATACAACGTAATTGAAATACAAGAACTCACAGAAAAACAGAACATAAAAAAACTGTTAGAAAACAGAAACAAATCACTTATAAATGGAAACCCATCAGAATTACACCAGACTTCACAACATGCATATTAAAATGAAAGAGAGCTTGAAATTAAGTATTTCAAGCACTAAAAGAAAACAATATCCAACATAGACTCATAAATCCTCCAAAATTATCCTTCCAAATTGATTGGCAAATAAGATATTTCCAAAATAAAGAACACTTGATGAAATCCATGGTCATGAAAACAATTCTCCAAAAAATTCTCAAATATAATAAAGCTAACACTATCAAAATATGCAAAAATATTAATGTGTCAGGTAGGGCAGGGCATGAAATACAGAGGAAATAAAAGAAATTAGAATATGAAATTATAAAATAACAGAAATTAGTCAAAATTTATCAATTATATTTATCAATGGGAATGATCAATTCATGAATCGAATCAAACAGATCTGCAGACTGTAACAAGAAACGTAATTGAATGTCATACTGTATACAAGAAATGCATTTAACTTGTAAAAATTCATAAGCTAAAACTTAAAGAATGGTGTGTATTATCCATACAACATTAACATGTAAACAAGCAGGGGTAGCTAGCCTGTTGTTATGACTTGTATCTAGATGTACTACCAAAACCTCCTACACTCATAGGTGGGGTTTTTCAGGACTGGCTGAATCTAGTATGTGTGACAATGGGATTAAGAATGTGTGCTACTAAATTAGTACACTGGCTTGGCAGAGTTCTGGGTGTAGATAATGGGAAGCCTCACCCTAGGTGTGTACGCATCAAGCCATAGGTATTTGGCCTGTGTTGAGTATAAGGGGAAAAGAATGAAGGTAGGCTTGCTGCTTGCTGCCTGCCCCATCTTGAACTGTTTTTTCTCTGTGATGTCCCTCTGTTACACTGCTTTGCCTCAGAGCTAGCTGACTATGGACTGAAACATCTACAAACTGTTAACGGAAATAAACATTTATTCATTTTACTTGTGGGTGTCAGGTACTTTGTTTTAGCAATGAGAAATGTACTAAGCCACCAATTTTCAGGCAAACCAGACTATAAGCCAAAGATGATCAAAAGACACATAGGAGAACATTTCATGTTGGTTAATAGAACTATTTAATAGGACAAAATAAAAATTATGAACATATATGCACGAAACTATGGTGTACCTCCATCATAACAAAGACTAATGGGTGTAAACCATGAGACAAATATCAATATAATTATGGTAGGGAACCTCAATAACCCTCTAAAACAAATAGACCAACTAAACAAGGCAGTCCACAAAAAATACCAGAATTGAATCAAAACTTTGAACCTACAAAAGGCTTGAGTTTATCTTTTTTATTGCTGTTTCCAACATTTTGCTGTAGCAAATTGTGCTGCTATAAACATGGGTGCACATATTTTGCTGTGGTATGATGTTTTTAAATTTTCTGTGAAAATGCCCAAAAAGGGAATATGTCGGTTAAGTGGGGATTCTAATCCTAGTTTTGTGAGGAATTTCCAAACTGATTCCCACAGTGATTTTCAAAACCCATTTCCAATCTACATTCCCACAAACTGTGCAGTAAGATTCCTTTCTCCCCACAGGCTCTCCAGGATTTGTTATGTGTTTATTTCTTGATAATAGCAATTCTTTCAGGAGTGAGATGGGATATCAGTGTTGTTTTAATTTGCACTTGTTGAATGATTAAGATGTTGAACATTTTTTCATGTATTTATTCGCCATTAGTATTTCTTCATCTGAGAAGTGCATATTCATCTCAGGTGCCCATTTTTCTATTGGGTCTTTGAATTTTGGAAAGCTGATTTCTTTTTTAATTCTTTATGTTCTCTAGATATAAGTCCTTTTTCTGAGGGGAAGTTGGCAAATTTTTTTTGCAATTCGTGGGTCTTCTTTTTACTCTATTGGTGATTTCTTTTCATGTGCAAGTTGAGTCCTCAGCATGGAGAAAGCCAGTTTTCCAGTACCATTTATTAGAGGCTATCTTTCTTCCAGTGAACATTTCTGGGCCTTTTGTCAAAGATAAGATGGCTGAGTGTGTTTGTAGTTGTGTCTGCATCTTCTAATCTATTCCATTGATCTTCACTGCTTTTTCACAGTACCTTGCTGATTTTGCCACAGTAGATTTTTAGTATAATTTCAAGTCAGGAATTATGATGCGTCCTAACTTTCCTTTGTATCCCAAGATTTTGCTACACTAGGCCTCTTTCGGTTCCAGATGAATTTTAGGAATGTTTTATTTAGATATGTGAGGTATACTGATGTTATAATAATTGGGATTGCATTGAACCTCTACAGCAAATTTTGGAGTATGGCCATTTTCACAATGTTAGTTCTTCTTATTCATGAGGAAGGAATATCTTTCTGTTTTCAGATACGCTCTTCAATCTCTTTTTTCAGAGTTCTATAATTTTCACTATAGAGATTTTTTACTTCTTTTGTTAGATTGATTTTTAAGTTCATCTTTTTAGATGCTATTGTGAAAGGTGTGGTTTCCCTAATTTCTCTCTCAGTTTGTTTGTTGTTTTGGTACAGGAATGCTTTTATTTTTGAGTGATAACTTTGTATGCAGCTTTGCTACTGAATTTTGTTATTAAATCTATAAGCTTTTTGTTGAAGTTTTTGGGAGTCTTCCATGTAGAATATCATGTCATCTGTGAGTAATGATAATTTCACTTCTTCCTTTCCTATCTTTATCCCTTTTATTTGTCTGTATTATTTAATTGCCCTAGCTAATATTTCCAGTACTATATTGAATAGGAGTACTGACAGTTGACATCTTTGTCTTTTTCCTGACTTTAAAGTGAAAGCTTTCAATATTTGACCATGTAGTATGATGTTAAGCATTGGTTTGTTATAGATGGCTTTGATTAGATTCAGGTAAAGACCATCTATTTCTATTTTCTGTAGGACTTTTATTATGAATGAGAGTTTGACTTTATTGAAAGATTTTTCTGCATTTATGAAGATGATCATGTGATTTTTATCTTTGGATCTATTGATATGATGTGTTACATTACTTGATTTCCCTATATTGAACCATACCTGCATTCATGGAATGAATCCCAATTGGTCATGGTGCGCAATCATCTTGATGATTCATTATATCTTGTTTTCTAGTATTTCTTGAGAATTTTTGCATCTATATTCACTAGGGAGATTGGTCTGTAGTTCTCTTTTTCATTGGGTCTTTCTCTTTCTTTGACATCAGGATAATACTTGCCTCCAGGAATGAGTTGGGGAGAAATCATTCCCTTTCAATTTCATTAAAGAGTTTGAGAAGAATTGCCATTAAATCTCAAACTATTTGTAGAATTCAGCTGTGAATCAATCAGGACCTGGGCTTTTCTTCATTGGCAAGTGTTTTTATTACATTCTCAGTTTCACTGGCTGAAATTGAGTTATTCAGGATTTTTGTATGTTCTTCATTCAGTTTGGTGAATTTGTATGTATCTAGAAATCTGTCCTTTTTTTTTTTTTTTGGTACTGGGGATCGAACTCAGGACCCTGCGCTTGCTAGGCAAGCGCTTATTCCACTGAGCTATATCCCCAGCCCCTAGAAATCTGTCCATTTCCCCTGTTTTCCATCCTATGAGAGTAAAGATCTCCAAGGTATGTATTAATGATCTTCTGAATTTCTACAGGTTCTGTAGTGATTTCACCCCTTTCTTTCCTTATTACATGCATTTCAATTTTTTTTTCTTTATTTGAGAAGGTTGGCTAGGGGTTTATCTAGTTTATTTATTCTTTAAAAGAACCAAACCTTTGCTTCATTAATTGTTTGTATTGTGTTTCAGTCTCCATTCAGTTAATTTCTGCCTTGAGGTTTATATTTTCCTATCACAGTTATCCTTGTATATACATTTAAATTTTGGTTTTCATTTTAAAGATGAAAGAAGGAAGGATAATTGTACTACTAATATCTGTCAGTTTATTGAAAGGAACTGTTAATGGGTAATTGTTTTGCTCATTCTTACATGCCCATATATGGTTACCTGTGCAACCATTTTGAAAATAATGCTATGTTATAGATCAACTGTTGTTAATATCCTACCACCTTGTTTTGAAATTCTGTATTATTTTTATTATTTTAAATTCTGTTTTGTTTATGTATTTGGTTTTGTTATTTTGGGGCTTTTAAGTGAGTTCTTAACTTTAAATGAAAACACCAATAGTAACATAATAGCATGAAAAAATATGAAACCCATTGGAAAAGATATAGACAAATACATAAACTGTATTAATGTTATGGTAGACAAATTACTTTTAATTTTGGCAACAAAAGTATTAAGATCAAAATATTAAACTAATGAAAATTGTGCCAAATATTGTAGCACATTGCTCTAATTCCAGAAGCCCAGTAAGCTGAGTCTAGAGGATTACATGCTAGAAACCATCCTGGACAACTTAACAAGATGCTTTCAAAAACTAAGAAATAGAAAAAGCTTTGGAGCTCTTCCTTTAACAGTAATCATGCACTCTTCAGCCACAATGGTGAAGGTGTTGAAGATAGTAACATAGAATTTGGTAGAAGTCAGTATGGAGGCTTCTACAATAGTGATAGATTTGGAGAAAATTATAACTCCCAGGGGGTTGACTGGTGGGGCAACTTAATCTTCTTTGTTATCCTCTCATACAAGATTAAATGGAAACTAATTGTAACTTTGCCAGACTATATTAACTAGCTTCAAGGACATTACCATTTGTAATTCTGAAAATTCCAAGAGAGCTCAAAGTCACAATCAGTTCATCAATAAATACAATGTAAGTAAAATCTAGTGCAGTAGCCTGTGTTAGAATTTATTGGTACTTGCAGACACTGTGGGAGGT
Source organism: Dinomys branickii (assembly GCA_004027595.1). Taxonomy (NCBI): domain Eukaryota; kingdom Metazoa; phylum Chordata; class Mammalia; order Rodentia; family Dinomyidae; genus Dinomys; species Dinomys branickii. The sequence goes on along the minus strand of PVLD010027631.1, from coordinate 2,443 downwards.
TTTGTCTTAAAACATAATTATTTTCTAATATGGGAAACTACTAAGTTAAAATTCTGACTTGCTCACTCTATTTTGGGTACAATTTAAATTCTATAAGAACCCATTCCAGTCATGATGAAGTATTATGTATTCACACAACCATAACATTTTTTGAAAGCACTCTTTAAAGTTGATGCAAATGAATAGCACAATTCTTTGTTGAATGGGTGTTTACCAATTTTAAGTTAGTCTTCTGTAAACACACTGTTACAGGAAAATATTACAGACCAGACAAAGTGTTTTGGAGAGGATTTATTTAGATATTTTATTGCCTACTATAAATAAAATTCAGTACATTTCTAACATGAATGGCAATCCACAGAAATGGCAAATCCTTGTTACAGGCCTTGATGGATTCTAGTCATTACCGGAAGCAGTGTTGATGGTTTTGTTTTGTTTTGTTTTGTTTTCTTTTGTTTTGTTTTGTCAAGGGAGTATGAACCAAAAAGATTATGCAGCAGCCTTTATTTTACTGCAGATTCACATAGCTGTGTTGTAGCAGCATTGAAATGTTAAAATGGCTTAAATTTCTAAACATCTTAAATCTAAGAATAAGAAATTGAAAATCTTTTGCTCTCACAAGATGGAAATATGCACTAAATTTCTCAAGATACCATTTCTCAAAAGTGCATATTTAGTGTATTTTAGTTGTATAGATTACCATTACTTATAATATCTTTATGCTATTTTTGGCAAAACATAACTTTCTACAACCAAAAAAAAGTCTCTCCAAATAGGATACTAAAGCGAGAATGCAGTAATTTCTAAAAATAATTTTTAGACAAGCATAGTTGGAAAAAAATTTCTTAGAGTGCAAACATTTTGAAGTATATTGTGTCTTTCTCTAAACTTTACTAAAATAGATGAACTTAACAGTAATGAGATTATTTCTTATGGTGCTGTTTCAAATACTGTATGTTTAGACTCATAAAATTGTATATAATTTTTTACAAAGTAATTATTTCATTGTACATTCATATATATATACATATATACATTCCTCCTTAAATTTCCAATCATATTTTCTTTCTCAGAGATAGTTGAAAACAACTCATGAAGATCTTTACTAGATTTCCGAGGTACACCGCACTCTACCTGGCCCTGGGCGACATTAGCACACCCGAGCCACTTTCCTGCAGAGCACCAGACCAGCTCGGCGGAGAAAAGGGTGCAGCATTTCCGAGGTATACAATGCTCTGACCGGCCCTGGGGACCATTAGAGGGCCCGTGCCTGTGCCACGTTCCCACAGAGCATGACGCCAGCTTGGTGGAGCTACAGGAGCAGCTTTTCCCGCGAGATTTTAGCCGGGGGAATAAACTCCAGCAGAGCTGCAGCACCTGTGAGACTTTCCCGAAGATTCCCACAGAGAGGGAGCCCAGCTTCACAGCAACACTAGAGCAGGCTTCACAGCGGAACTTTGACAGGTAAGGCCCAAGCCAGGCTCTGCCCAGCAAGACAAATTGCCCCCACCATCACAGGGAGGTTCTGAGCCTGGCACCTCAGCAATCGTCTGGGTTCCTGGGACCAGTGCTTCATGGTCAGCTAACATCTAGAAATAAGTTTGATGTCCAGGTTAACTAGGGTTGCTAAAGTCATCTGTGAGCTGTCTGGGTAGTGTGTAGCTCAACACTTTTCATTTGACATCCAAAATGACAAGACTGAAGAGCAAAATGCAGCCACACAACTCAACCATATCCAGAACAAGTCCAGGAAACAATGAAATAGGAGAACTAGGAAGCCACATACCTGCAATTTCTGAAACGATTGCATCTGAAGTAAAGAAACAACTCCATCAGGCCATGAAAGAGATTAAAGCAGAAATAATCTCTCAGGCAAAAAATGAAGTGAAAATAATAATGGAAGAAATGCTCCGCACATATAGAGAAGAAACAGATAAAAGAATAGAAGATCATAGGAAACAAATGGAAACGTTAAGTGAACAATTTAGGAATGTATTTGACCACAAGAAACAGACACAAAGAGATTGCCAGGAACTGAAAACTTCCATTGAAAGCTTGCAAAACTGCTTCAGTGAAGCTGAAGATACAATTTCAGATCTTGAAGACAGCATGACAGCTAGCGACCATGAAAGGAAGGATCTCAAAGTCATCAAGGATCCAGGAAAAATTAATGCAACAGCTACAAGATGAGGCAAAAAGAAATAATATCTGAATAACAGAAATCAGTGAAACAGCAGGAGGCAACACAACTGATATAAAAGGAATATTTGCAGAAATAATAGCAGAAAATTTCCCAAACATGGTAAAAGATACTGAAGTGCAGGTAAATGAAGCATATAGAACCCCAATAACCCATAACCCAAATAAAGCTACACCCACACATGTAATAGTCAAGATCCCAGACATTCAGCAAAAGAACACAATATTAAAAGCAGCTAGAGAA
>PVLD010027630.1:0-20487 GCA_004027595.1 Dinomys branickii | reverse complement strand
AACCATGGAAAAATATGTTCAAAGCACATAGGACAGATAACAGAGATAAAGATTAACTAGTTGGATTACTTAATTAATGGGTTGACTAATTCACTTAACAGCTACCAAGTTTACTTCTTGATTTCTTGATTCATTTCTTAATTATGGGAGAAAATTGTATCAAAATTTTCTAACTTGTCTCTTTTCGTGTGCTGCCCTGGGCTAATCATTAATAATAATAATAATAATAATAATGTTAAATTATATAACATGTCAACAATATCTGTGAAGTATTGAAAAATGACCACTCTACTTGAGCATAAAACTCTGAAATCTTTAGCATCCTATAAATTGCTGATGAATCACTCCCCTATCACCAGCTTCAGCAACTTCTCATAATGCTCTCATAACCATGGTCCCTACATTTCTAAGGCTTCTCAGTCTTCAAGAAGTTTATTATGTATTAAAGCATGGAACCTGCTCTTGTGTAGCTGTAATGGAATTAGTAGAATGACAAAGAGGTTGCCGCTGCAAATAGCTCATTTCTAACAATCGTCTCTTCTAATGTGTTGCCAGAATAACTTTGATTATCAAATTGATTGTCTTTAATAGAACTGGCTATCTTTACATATTGATATCTTCGAAGTGTGTGTTCAGGATAACACATACAGACATACAAGATTGATCAAATAACCCATCATCGATTATTGCTTAGCATTAAGTGATTGTAACCCTGAGAATTTTTAATTATAATATTCAGTTATATGATCAAAACAATGATCTAGTTATATGGGTTAATATTCTTTGCTCTGAGAATGTTGAAAATTAAATTGAAAGTAGAATTTTGTACACCAAGGTCTCAGGTGCCTTGTGGTAACTTACAAACATGAGAGTAACTCTAGCCTCAGAAGTAAGCTTTACAAAATAGTTTTTAGTGAAGAAGAAATAAAATATAACAAAATAAGCTATAGAAACAAAGATTTCCTCAGAAATACCCAACAACTATAAGACTAGAAGTTCTGTAGGGGCAGAGAGTTACATGTCCTTAACCCTTGAAAAAGTTGGTGAGAATCCTTTGTATTTCAAATAACATGGCAGAGCAACCTGGGACTTGACAGAAAAGTCAGGTTGTTTTCACATACTGTATTCAATTAACTAATTCAATTTCTAAGAACTCAGCATACATTCGCATAGAATCTTATTCAGTCTTCACAATAATCTTACTAAATTTAAAGGTGAGCCATTAAAAAAAATGAGCCAACTAAATAACTTGTTCTAAAATTATTCAGCAAATACTGCTTCTGCACAATACTGGAAGTGCTCCCTGCCCTTTCCTGTCCTGTGCTGCTTCCCTAAATCACTGGGACACCTTCCTGTACCATAGCTGTATCTACCAAACAGAATGGTCAAGTGTAGGTGTTTGAAGATGAATGTACAATGTTCATAAATGGCTTTAGACACGCTTTTGTCTTCCTTCAGTAAAAAGGGAATGATCAACATTAATTTACTACCAAAATGATGACATTCACCAAATGAAAATGATTTTCTTTTAATGTAACAGATTTAATATAAACTATCACTAAATGTTGGTTAAAAGGGACCACATTAAAGCATGTCTAGAAAAACTGGCCAGGTACTCACTAAATCAGCAAAGGCTACAATGACGTTTTGGGCTGTCAAATCCTTTAAAGTTCCTATAGGCAATAGACTATCACAGACTCGGGATAACATGTGCAGGCACAGAAACTGTTAGAAATGAAGATCCAGCTCCCTTGTGTCAGTTGATAAGCCCACTATATGTTTCTTTGTAGGGTAAGGTTACACTCAAAAGTAGACTGTGTTTGACCCAAAATTCCTAAGTACCATGGAAAAGACAGACTTAGACTCAGTTCTTCATATCTTTTCATCCCAGCACATCTGTTCCTGTCACATAGTAGATTGCTCACTAAAGAGCCACTAAATAAACCCAAAATATCTATGTTTATGTGGAGTGATGTGTTTTGCTTCTCTGTTGGTATCCAAGTGCATTTATACTCACCTGTTGCTGACAAAGCCCCCTGGCTTGTTGCATTCCTGCGTGTGCCCTTCTCGAGGTGCTCAACATTCCAAAAGTATTCTGTACTTGGCAAAACTTCTATACTTAGCCACACCACATTCTTCCAATCTTTAGAAGACTGAATTCTGGGTGACTTTAGTATGAAAACCCCGGCTGAAGTTTTACCTACTAAAAGTGAATAATTGGCATGTTTTATCTTGGAATCTTTGCCATTTCAGAGGGACTTTTTTCCTTTCAAGTTTTTGCAATGGAATCTGTGAACACGATTTTGTTTTCTTTCTTAGTAGAAATAAAACCTAAGATGTCCTTTTCTTACCTCAACTTCTCTCTACTACCCCACTGAGAAACTTGACATATCTTTCTGAAGTGCTGATGGTCTGTAATGTAAAGACTATCACAGTCATTTAGAAAAATTAAACACACAGGAAACCTTTTTCCCTTGTAGCATGAAGTTTTCCTTTCTTTGGGTGGGGTAAAACACAAGTAAGCTACACAATGCTTGACCCTAATGTAAAATTATAATTTATATTTAAGAGTGCCAGTTTTAAAAAACATAATGTGCACTTATCATGTAATCAGTAGATTATTTGTGTGAAGTATGCCACATGATTTATGTGGTCTACCTTGGCCTTATTTAATGAAATAGTACAAGAAGGTTTTATTTGGAAAAGGTAACTATAAGCCACTGAGGAGAAATTTTAGCCAAAGTTTAACAAGTGTTTAGTTTTGATTAAGCATTTGCAGCTGTAAGCAATCATACTCCTGTGTCATTACTTCGACTTCATGGAAAATGAAGATGTTAGCTTAAGGTTGTAAAAAGTTTCATTTTAATAGTAACTCTGAAGCAATACAGAGCATCACTTTTGTTTGACACTGGGAGAGAAGAGTTATTCAGTCTCATTGCTCAAGCTTTAGTTGCATTGATTTGTATGGTAGGTCTTTCTTAGTAGGTCAGTTGATTTCTGCTGCACCGTGAAGGCCTTACTGTGACTCCACATCACGCACATACTGCCCTTCAACTTTCTATTGTGTTTCCTGCTCAGTGAGAAGCCAACAATACCGAGAAGGTATAGTTTGATTCCACTTGCTGTGGAAGAACATTTTCTTTGGTCAACTATCACATGCTCTTCAAATACAGATTCTTGTTGCCTCATTTTGTATTGTGTGCGTCTTGCCTTCTTGCATAGGTGAAACTGGGAAGCACTTATCACCTAGAGGAGGATTTTTTTCCAACTCACTAGTACTGACATTTGGATTCACATCACTCTTTTTTGTCATGTGCAAGGCAGTATGTTTAGCTGTGACCCTGACCTCCACCCACTTGTCTTTTCCAATTTGTGACAACTGAAAATGTCCTCAGGCATCCTTGTAAGCCCCACGGGGTGCAAAGTCTCTCCCCGGTTAGAATCACTACTCCAAGAAGAGAAACATAGCTTTAATAAGACTTGGGACTTTGATCTAGGGTGTTTTTTTCTTTCAAGTGAGGTATATTTTAAATCATTGTAATTTCAATAGTAAATGTCAAACAACGATAGAAACCAAAATGTAGGTTTCAAATGTTTATGTGCTAAGAATGTGAATAATTCAGTGACAATATTTTCAGAACCAATAATTTGTATCACAGGCTAACAAAGATATTTTTGATATGTGCATTTAATTATATGAAATGTCTTTTGTTGATATGATAATATAATTACATTTAGTGATAAATGAATCATGTTCATTAGAAAATTATAAGAAAAGAACAGTTCTGAAAATAATAGCTTTGATATTTTGTTCTTTATCATTAAAGAAGGCATGTTGTTCCTATTTGATTTCTTCAATAAAGTATTCTTAAAATTTTCTAACATTTCTTGGTAAACTTGAGTAATTCTTCTGTCTTATCAGTGAATGAATCATTTTAATAGTTATTCCTAAGCACTTTGATCTCCAGATTTGCTATCATCAAACAATGTAGTCACATTTATTAAAGAGACTCAACAGAGAAAATTTTGCTATTTACTTATTTAGAGAGCTGGGCTTGGAGGGGCACACCGGTAATCACAGCACTCGGGAGGCTAAGGCAAGAGGATTGTTGCTAGTTCAAGACCAGCCTGAGCTACCAAGTGAGCTCAAGGCCAGCCTGATCTGCATAGCGAGACCCACTCTCAAAATGACAAAAAAAATACTTATTTAGAATATTAATATATTTCAGATTTTAAAATTATAAGCGTAGTCAACCATCATTTACTGCTTATACTTTTTTCAGTTTTGTTAAACTTTTAGTAGTATATACATGTTTACAGTACATAATGATTACATTCATTGTGGGGAATTTGCCTATGTACATAACACATTTCAATTGTTCCCCTTCCCTCCAGCCTCCTTTTATTTTGCTGGCGTCAGATTCATTTATTTATCTTATAAGGCCCTATAAAGGTCAGTATCATGCATAGTAAAAACTAGACTACTAGGGCAAAACACATAAAACATGTAAAATAACTGTACTATCTTTTTTCATTTTACTAGCAGGTTCTACTAAAATGAATTTTAAGAACAAGCATCTCAGTTAAATTATTATTGTAATTGAATATTTCTGTAATAGTCTATATTATGACCACTTCTACCCAGGAAGAAATTTTTCCAGCTGTTTCCTATGTAAATGTTACAAAATCATTATCTAAGGTAGATCTGACAACTATTACCAAACTCTTCACAATTTCAGTGTACACTATGCTCAATAATATTACTTGAAGATTCTATTTTAGTAGGAGGAGCATCTAAAATAAAATATAGACAATATCATATAAAGATGTTAGTTTAAGCCTCAAATCACACATTTTAAATGAAAAATCTTTGGAAACTGATGTAAGCTCATGAGAAGTATTGTAGTAGAATTTAAAAACATTTACATCAAGAAGCAGCCACTGCACATTTGTCAGTCAGTGGTGCTTCAGTATGAACAATGTCATGTAACACTTTGGCAAAATTCCACAGAATGAGCTCTGCAGAAACGTAAGAGTGGTAAATGCAGTGAACTTTATTCAGATTAAAAGAGAAATGAAATGCTGATATGTGATATGACCTGGATGAATTTTGAAAACATGTAAAGGGAAAGAAGCCAGTTACAAAAATCATATTATATTAATTTATTTATATGAAGTGTCCAGAATATACAAATGAACACAAACAGAAATTACATCACTGATTGTTTAGGGCTGGGAAATGGGGAGAGGGTGATTGGGAAGTGATTACTAATAGGTACAAGATTTCTTTGGGTGTGCTATAAATAGATTGTGATAATAGTTTTATAACTCTGATTATACTAAAAACCACAGAATTGTTCATTTTACATGTGTGAATACTGTACAGTAGTGAATTATATCTCCATCAAACTTGTTTGAAGAAAAAAAATGAATGAGGTTAATTTTATAGTACTTACCATATCAGTCAAATAATTTTATGTCACTGTGTTCTGTCAGTGTTTTTCAATGGGGGGCATGATTTTCGCTGTGACATGACCACTAATAGCTGGAGATATTTTTGTGGTCACATTTGGGAAAGGGTGGTTTGCTACTGGTATTTACTGGGTAGAGGCCAGAGAGGATGCTAAAAAATCCTACAAAGCATAGGATAGCCCCCATAGCAATGAGTGATCCTATTCTAAATATCCAGAATGCCAAGGTTGAGAAATCCTGTACTATAGAGATGATTCACTAAAAGATTTTCTTTGTTCTTTGTTCTCCAGTAATTTTCTGGATACTTTCCTCAGACCTGAGATATTTCACAACTGTTAAATTGGCATCGCTATTTCAGCGGTGTGTCATTCGTCTCACTCATGTATGTCTCATCAAAGCACAAAAAACTATAGTTTCTTAATTGGTCCCTTATCTCATTTTCCAGAGTTGTCACTTAAACTGTAATTCCTTCACAAAGATTTCTCACTAGAATATTGGCAGCTGGGATATCTATGGTCAGTTTCTAATAATAATAAGAGAAAAAGTTGTATTCTATTTCTGTAAAAAATGATTGTGAATTTTTGATACAAACTTGTTTTGTATAACTACTTTATATTCTATTTGTGCTTTTCAAAAATCCATTCTTTATCAGCAATATAGGAACTGCTACAATGGATGTAGCTAAACTGTCCATTTTTTGGTGTAATGGAAGTTACAACTTCTTTTAGCACAAGCTTGTTTTTAGTAAGATGTCATTTAGTTGAAAATGTGTGTGTGTTTGTGTGTGTGTGTGTGTGTGTGTGTGTTTTATCTGTGAAGTTCTAAGAATTGAGAACCAACAGATTTAAATGTAGTCTTGTACGCATTTCAATCATTTATATTATTGAGAGATTATGTGTAACATTAATTGCTCTATTTCAGTATCTAAAGTATGATATTTTTAGAAAACGTACTAATTTTGAAAAGTGTTAACATTTCCTTTTGAATTGTTGTCATCAAATTTCCATTTTGCACCTAAGTTTGTACCCAAGTGAACAGATTTTTAAAGCTGGAACTACGGGCCAATTGTTGCATCTAAAAACACTCAGAAATAGTCACCATCTTCCCTATTACACTGATTCTGATGAGTTCCATTTTTACCACTGTTTGCAAAAAATAAAAAATATTTCACGTTTAACCTCCAAAACAGTGTTTAGATGCATAGCAAGCCACAAATGTTTAAAATACAGATTTTATTGTAGTAGTCTATGAGTTCTCTCTTCTGTGACTTTCTTAGTGACAGGTTTATTTCAATGTTTGCTGTCTACATTATTTGTTCCATGACTATTCGCTAAAGTGTTCACACTTTAGGGTTATTTTGAATATTTAATAGAAACAAGGGAACCTTACACAGAAGTTAGAATTGGTGTATATATATATAATTTCATTTCTCCCTTAGGGCAAAAATATTTTTCCTATTCTCTCTTTCATGCAGATACCATAAAAGCCATTCATGATTGGTTGCAGGTGGCTATAATTCAAAATCATTTCAGTAGTGAAATTCATCATTCATGGGGACTGTTCTCTCTCTGTTGTCACACATTAACTCTTTGCTCCAGCCAGCATTTTCTTTGACCTCATTTGTAAAACTTTACCTTCCTATTTAATGTCTGTATTTCACTTTCTGGAAAAATAACATTTGTTTTTCAAGACTGGAACAAATCCAATATGCAGTGTTCCCTGACTGCACCACTGCAGAATGACCCCGCTTTATCAGTCCTGCAGCTGTTTATCCATGAAAATTACCGATTACTTTTCCCTGTGTACATGTCTTGTCTCCTGATAATTAGTACCTGCTGATGTTTGAGACAGCACAGCCTGTATTCTTTAACTTGACCCTGATGAGATGCAGGCCCATCTTTTATTTAGGTTAGGGTTGGCATCTGTGTTCCCATTGCACACTGCAAATATGAACTTACACAACCCTTAAATCAAGTGCTGTCAAGCTAACAGGAGGAGGCTGGTCACAGAGCTGTCACTGAATAGTTTTGTTCTCTGACCTGCATCTTGACAGTGGTAACACGGCTGAAATCCAGCAAAGCCAGTGCTTACTTGTAGAGATGTGGTAGGTACGATGCTGCCTACAATGGTCGCAGACCTGTGAAAAATAAGTTAGGAGAATAACATCTGCTTTTCTGTGTGATATTTCTCCCCCAGCTGTTTAGAGAATTATAAATTGCTCTGTCAAGTGCTTGTTTATAAAAGCCTGGCCAAATTCAAAATGGAGCTGCCTTTGAGTAGTCCCTGTTTCATCTCACTGTTTGAGAAATAAATCTGAATCATTAAGATGTAAATACATCAACTTAAAAGCAAGTGACATTGAAAACCAAGTAAAAGCAAGTGATGTACCCACAGTTTAACTATTTTCCTGAAGAACACATTTACATGGCAATAATTTTTCTTTCTTATAATTTTATTATTATATTAAGAAGAGGGAAATTAGAAAACAGTATATCTTTTTGTGTAGTAATTAACACTATGGTATGTAGTACTAACAATTAATAAAGAATCCAAGTGTATATAGGAAACCATATGTTCACTGAAATAGAGGTTTGTGGTTAGAGATAGAAAGAAAGACTGTGGTGATAGAGGATCTGGGGACTGGGAAGACAGTAAAGAGGGGAGGGCAAAGAGAAAAAAGGATCAAGATACGATGTGCTCATTGGTCATTCGAGAAATGCAAATTAAAATAACATTGAGATTGCATCTCATCACTGAAAGAATAGCTGTCATCAAGAAATCAACCAATAACAAATGCTGGAGGGGCTGTGGGGAAAAAGGAACCCTTCTCCACTGTTGGGGGGAGTGTAGACTGGTGCAACCACTGTGAAAATCAGTGTGGAGATTCCTCTAAAAACTAGGATTGGAGGTCCTATTCAAACAAGCTATTCCACTTCTGGGTATTTTTCCAGAAAAAGTGAAAATATCAGACCACAGTGATACACATGCACCCATGTTTGCAGCAATGCAATTTGTCATAGCTAAATCTTGGAAACAGTGCAGATACCCATCACTGGAGGAATGGATAAAAAAGGTGTAGTATTTTTATACAATGGAATATTACTCAGCTTTGAAAAGGATAAACTTCAGGCTTTTATAGATCAATGGATGCAACTCTAGACCATACTCATAGATGAAATAAATCAGATCCGCATGTGTAAATGCTGTAGGTCTCCCTAGTGTAAGAACCCAGAAGAGTAAATAAAACCCAAAAGGTACAATAGATATTGTGAAAGGGAAAGAAATTGCTCAAAGGGAAGGAACAACTGGAATAAAGGAAAAGAGAAAAGAAAGAAAGAACAGAGGAAAAAATATATGTATATACAAGGATAGCTGGGACAATTGTACTGCTGATGTCTATTGGTTTATTGAAAGGAACAGCTAATGCTTAAATTTTTTGACCAATTTTGCATTTTTGCATCTGGTAACCTGAGCAACTTCATTGAAGATAGCAACATGTAATATAAAAACCACTGTTAATTTCCTATTATCTTGTTTTGAAATTCTGTATCGTTTTTATGTTGTTTTGTTTTTGTTGATTTTCTCTTTAAAATAAAAAAAGATGTAATGTGCATATGTGTCAATTCCCGGCATGAATGTATTTATTTTGTATTGCAAACATATATTAATATAAAGGAGGGTGAAAAGAACAAACATTTATAAATTTAGAAATAACAAAACAGGGCCAGGGATTTAGCTCAGTGGCACAGTGCATGCCTGGCTAGCTAAGGTTGTGAGATCACTTCTCAGTACCAAAAAAAAAAAAAAAAAAAAATACAAATAACAAACTAAAACAAACAAGAAAAGCCTCTAAGGAACTACTAAGCATATTATGAAAATTCAACATGATAGAATATAAAGCTATGGGCTTAATATGCTTCATTGAAGCCATGTTAATTCATCCTTCAAAGAAAGATAATGCTTTCCTTATCTGTACATCTGTTGATGGATACATAGGCCACTTCCAGGATTTAGATGCTATGAATCTAGCTTCTGTTATGATTGAGCTGCTATAAGCATGGGTATGCATGTATGGCTACGTTATTATGTCTTTAACACTTTCAGGAAGATACTTTAAGGAGAATGGCTGGGACAAAAGAGGATAAACGTGAGCCTTGTATAGGAAAATGGCTGCACCTTGAGACAGTATTGTTAAATGAAATAAATTGGAGACAAACCGACCTATCACATGGTTTCTCGTTTATAAGAAACCCAAAGTACAAATAAAGAGCAAAATAAATAGATAATAAGAAGTAAGGAGGTAGATCTTTTGCAAAAATGAAGCAGACAAGAGATGGAGGGAGGATTAAGAAGGGGAGGGAAGGGGATGAAGACAGAATTAGAATGTTTTATGTACAAGTATCAACTCCCCAGGAGGAATGTAATCCCTACGCACTGCAAGTGTGTACTAATATAGAATGAAAAAAAAGGTAACACTTTAAAAAACAAGGAAAGATACAGGAACAAGTACAAGAAACTGTTCTTTCTCAAAGTTTAATTTCCCATATAGCAACACGTGTGTCACCCAGAAATGTATTAAAAATGCCAATATTTGGGCCTTTTTGGAAACCTACTGAAGCCGAAGCTCTGGGAATAGGGCTTAGTGATCTGTGTTTGAACATCACCTCCAGGAAATTCTGATGCACTCTTTTTTTATTTTAAGAAAAAGGAAGAAAATATTAACAAACACACATCCATTTACAAAAGAGTATAAGAAAAATACAAACAATACAGAGTTACAGACAAAGTGGTGGGAAATTAACAACGGTTGTATTACTATTAATATCTTCAAAGTGGTTTCTCAGGAAAACAGAGACACACAATAATGATCAAACAAGTAATCATTAACTGTTCCTTTCAGTAAAGCAATAGAAGACAGTAGCACAACTGTGAGCTCTCCTGTATATACATACATACGTGATTTCCCCTTCCTTTCTTTCCCCTTTCCCACATCCCAGTTGTCCTTTACTTTTGAGCATTTTCCTTTCATTTCACAATGTCTGTCATACCTTCTAGTTTTTATTCACTCTTTCAGGTTCTTACACTAGTGAGACAATATGTTGCTTACATATCCAGGTCTGATTTATTTCACTTACGAGTATGGTCTCTAGTTGTGACCATTTACCTATAAAAGCCTCGAGTTTATCTTTCTTTATAGCTGAGTAATACTCCATTATGTAAAAGTACCACAATGTTTTTATCCAATCCTCAGTGGATGGACATTTGGGTTGCTTCCACACTTTAGCAATTACAAATTGTGCCACTATGAACATGGGTGCACATATATCACTGTGATATCATGTTTCAGATTTTCTGGGAAAACACCTGGTAGGGGAATAACTGGGTTGAATGGGACCTCTAGACCCAGTTTGCTGAGGAATCTCCAAACTGATACCCACAGTGATTTCACTAGTCTGCATTCCCACCAGCAGTGGAGAAGAGTTCCTACTTTTTCCACAGACTTGCCAGCATTTATTATTAGTAGATTTCTTAATGCTAGCCATTCTTACTGGGGTGAGGTCAAATCTCAGTGTTCTTTTACTTTGCATTTCTCTCATGACTAATGATGTTGAACATTTTTTAATGTATTTATTTGCCATTTGTATTTCTTTATCTGAGAAGTGTGTATTCATCACTGCCCCCAGAGAACACGCAGACATACATCTGCAGGTGCACAGAGGTACATTTAATTACACCGTCAGTGCAAAGTGTTGGTGTAAAACTTCGGGAGTACCTCAGCTGTTCAATGGCGGTACACAGACCATGAGCCACTTCTTCTATTTTACAGAGGTTTTCGCCTCTCAGGTCACAAGACTCTTTGATCTTCGCAGAGCCTGAGGTTCCCTGGTCTTGGCTGGACTTTTTACGGCCCTGGTTTCTCTTCCGACCTCTCTTGGCCTGGGATTTAAGAAGCAGCAAGCATAGGGCTGTCCATGCCCTGCTGTCGACACACTCCTGCTCTGGCACACCTTCTTGTATTTCCTCACCCTGTTGGTGCGACAGGGCAAACCGCTCTGGTGCTTCCCCTGTCTTCCGGTCACCAGCTCTAGTGGGACTGCCCAGCGTACCACTTTCTTCAATGTCCCCACTCTCTTTGCCCTGCTAGATTTCTTGTTTACCTGAAAGGACACAAGGAGATCACAGAAGAGCCCTGGTTTGGGGGAGAGGGGAGGAACCATGGGAACAGGGACTTCATGTGAAGGGCCACAGTCTGAGGACGGGTAAGGGTCTTGGGAGGGTTGTCAAGGGGACAAGGGGAGGAGCTAGGATGGTCTGCTCACCTTGCCCTTCAATTTAGGTGTTGAGATGGCCCTTATCTTCTTTCTCTGGAGTGTTCTTGATTTCATGTTTTGAGTAGCTTTGCACTTCCCTGGTTTCGTAGTTGGATAACTCGCCATGCTTCCTCGCACAGCTGCTGCCGCTGGTCTGCCCCCAATGGGCCTGACCTCCCTTTATATAGCTTTCCCTAAGGTGGCCACGCCCTTGGGCTTTCTTTGGTCAGCAAGCACCAGCCAATGGTAGCCCTGGGTGGGCAGAGAGACTGTGAGATCACAGAACACCCTCTGGACAGGCCCATGGGGATGGGGAGGCATGGTGAGCCCAACGCAGTATGGTTAGAGAAGGGAGAAAATTACTTTGCGACCATACAAAGCTTTCCCAGACTGGCCTCCCACCCCTTCTATCTACCTATACTCAGTTTTCATGGATTGCACTGCAGGGAGAGCGTCTTTCCTCCACACTATTCCTAAGGCCACCCCCATTCAGTGGTACATTTGTTCTGTCCCTTTCTCTACTATCACCTACTTTATGTCTTGCCTGGTATTTCCGGCTAGCCCCTTCATATCTAAGACCATGTGGAGATGTGCACCATCCTTCCCGTCTACAAATTTCTGATATGCACTTTGAAGTTTACTGACTCCTTGGCTACCACCAGAGCTTTCTCTTCTACCCTAGTCCCTCTCCCGTGGGTCCACTGAGATTCCCTCAGTTTTTGTTTTCTAGTCTGCAATCATTGCCTTTAGGTGCCAGACTTCGGTGAATAGCTTGTCTCCATTAGATATCCTAGTCACCTTTAAAATTGAAGAGCCCTGCTTATCTCAGTAGAGGTACTACCTAGACTGAATTTTAAGTTGTCTTAGTTACTCTTCTCATTGCTGAGACAAAATATCCAACACCCAAAGTGGAAGAGGGAGAGGGTTATTTATCTCAGTCTGTGGTGGTTTCAGTCCCTAATCAGCTGGCTCCAAGGCAGTGTGCTGTGGGAGAGGGGTGACCATTCATGGTGGTGGAGGATACCAAATGCAACAAGGGAGGGGGAAGAGGAGCCTCGTTTTACCCTTTATATTGTATTCACTCTGCCCATCCTTGGGCAGGTGTAGTACTCACACCCTTAATTCCAGCATTAAACCATGAATCAACCACAAACTCTAGATTGTGCTGCCTCCAATAAGGTAGCCCCTCATGATGCCATGAGTCTTGTAGGGACATCCAGACATAAACCATAGCAACAGTGCAGGAGAGATGAGACAGTAATCATATTCCAGAAGTTATATGGGATAGATGCATGTCCCACACATTCAAATACAATCTAAGACTGATAAATTCATAAAGCACAGTAGGTTTGGGTTGGATGTGAACATTGCTTTTGAGGTTCTATTCAGTGTAACAAATTTTTCTTTTATTTTGTTTTGTGTTGTGAGACACAGTCTTGTTATGTACTTCAGGCTGTCCTTGAACTTGTAGTGATCCTCCTGCCTCAGCATCTGGAGTACTGAGATTTCAGGCATGCACCACAAACAGCAGGGTAATGAGGTTTTTACAGAATTTTTCCAGCAAGGAAAGGGAGAAGTAAAATTATTTATACAGAGAAAATAATATAATACATATATAAAATTCTACTAATTTTGTGTGTGTATTTTTGAGATAGGATTTCACTTTTGGTTAATGCTGATCTTGAACTCATTGTGTAGCCCACGCTGGACTACAACTTGTGCTGACCCTCTTGCCTCAAGCCTCCTGAGCTCTAAGATTACAGGTGTCACAGTTTGAGTCTCAAGGTACCCCCAAAGCTTCATGCAGTCATGGATGGGGCTTTTCAGATGTGGATGCATCTAGCGTGTGTGCTGCTGCTATCAAGGAGGTGATGTTGGAATTGAATCACTGCGTGATGCTAGGATGAAAGGTGCTCTACCCTGAGTGTGAGTACTGTGCTCCCTACGGATGAGGAGGCTCCATAGGGCCTGAGAAACCAAGAGGCACTCATTGCTCATTGCTTTTTCTTTCCTACTGAGCTGCTCTGCAGTGCCCTCTGCTATATCCCCTGCCTCAGAGCCAACCAAATGCGAACTAAAAGCACTGCAAACTGTGAGCCAAATAAACCTTTCTCCCTTTAACATTAGGCATCAAGTATTTTGTCTTAGCAACAAGAAAAGCAATGATACTTTTTATTGCCCTATAACCCCTCCCTTCCCTTCTCCCTCTTTCCCCAGGTCCATGTCCCATCCTACCAAGGCTTCCTCCCTGTTTCTTGGCATCTCTCTGTGTTTTGGACTTTGTTTATATTTGGTCCTCCCAAAGTAGACATACCATGTGATATTTAATCTTTTGTGATTGACTTATTTCACTTGGTGTTATGGTCTTCAGAACCATTCATTTTCTTACAGCTGACTCAAAATTATCCCTTTATGATTATATATATACGTATAACCATAAACTCTGACTATATACATACATACACACACACACACACACACACACACACACATATATATATATATATATATATATATAACATTTTCTTCATTCACGTGTGATGGGCACATAGGCCAATTCCAAGGTTTAATTATTGTGTGTTATGTTGCTATAAAGATGAATATGCATGTATCGCTGTAGTAGGATAACACTAGAGCACTAGTTCTTTGAAGAACATGCCCAGGAATTGGATTAAATGGAATTTCTCTTTTTAGTTTTGTGAGAAATCTCCATACTGACTTCCAAATTGTTTGTAGTAGTTTACATGCCCACCAGCAATGGAGAAGTGTTCCTTCTTTCCAACATCCTCACCAGCATTTGGGTTTTGAGCCTGATAATGGTCATTCTTACTGGAGTAAACTGGGATCCCAATGTTTTGACTCACATTTCTCTCATGGCTAAAGATGTTGAACATTTTCTCATATATTTTGTCATCCATTTTTAGTTCTTCTGTGAATAATTTGTTCATTTAATCTGCACCTTTTTCATTGGGTCTTTTATTGGGTGGGAGACTAATTTTACATATACTTTTAAATCCTGAAGAGTTTTACTTGAAATTAAACAAATAAACCACATGTCTTTAGATTGATTGCAATTGAATAATAACCTATTATCGTCCATAATCTCAGGATTTCCTATATATCCCATGCCACCAGCATTACTTCTCCTCTTCTTTAAGGCAGGGATATAGGAGGCTTTGACTGCCATTGGCTTAATATTGGAAATAACAAAGCCATGTATCTTATAGGAATTTTGTTGCCAAATATATATATATATTTTTCGCATTGCATATTGATATCTTCAAAGTGTATGCTCAGGATAACACATAAAGACATACAAGATTGATCAAATAACCAGTCATCAACTATTCCTTAGCATTAAGTGACATACTACAATAGTAGAACCATGTTAGCCCTCCTGCACATATGTACATACATACATCTACATATGTACATACATACAATTTTGCCTCTTTCTTTTCTCCTTTCCCTCGTCCCATCTGTTTTTTTGCTTTTGAACAGATTTCCTTCATGTCTCTCAGTTTATATTCCCACCCTCAGGTTCTTACACCAGTGACACAATACGTTCCCTGCTCATGTACTGCTGATTTATTTCACTTATGAGTATGGTTTCCAATTTTGACCATTTGCCTAAAAGGCCCCAAAACTGTCTTTCTTTATAGCTGAATAATATTCCATTATATAAAAATGCCACAGTTTTTTAATCCAGTCCTCTGTGGGTGGACACTTGGGTTGCTTCCACATTTTAGCTATTACAAATTGCACTGCTATAAACATGGGTGCCATATATCAGAGTGATATGATGTTTTCAGATCTTCTGGGAATATACCCAGAAAGGGAATAGCTGATTTGAATGGAACCTCTAGAACTAGTTTGCTGAGAAATCTCCAAACGGCTCTCCACAATGGTTGTACCAGTCTGCATTCCCACCAGCAGTGTAATAGAGTCCCTATTTCTCCACAGCCTCGCCAGCATTTGTTATTAGATGATTTTTTAATACTGGCCAGTCTTGCTGGGGTGAGATGAAATCTCAGTGTTGATTTTATTTGCATTTCTCGGATGACTAAGGATGTGGAACATTTTCTCATATATTTATTTGCCATTTGTATTTCTTTATCTGAGAAGTGTGTATTCATCTCAGATGCCCATTTCTGGATTGGGTCTTTGAATTTGGACAGGTACATGTTTTTTAATTCTTTGTATGTTCTAGATAGAAGACCTTTGTCTGAGGGACAGAAAGCTAGGATTTTTCTTCCCAATTTGTGGGTTTTCTTTTCACTTTGCTGGTGATTTATTTAGATGTACAAAAACTTTTCAGTAGGATGAGGTCCCAATTATTGATTCTTTGAAGTGTTTCCCTTGCAGTTTCATTTTTGTTCATGAACTCTCTGCCTATTCCTATGTCTTCAAGATTTTTACCTACTTTCTCTTCCAATAGATTTAGAGTTTCTGTTTTAATATTGAGGTCTGTGATCCATTCTGACCTGAGTTTGGTGCATGGTGATAGACTTGGGTCTATTTTCAGTTTTCAGCAAGAGGCAAGCCAGTTTTTCCAGCACCATTTGTTAAACAGGCCTTCTTTTTTCCAGTGAGTTTGGTTGACCCCTTTGTCAAATATTAGGTAGCTGAGTGTGTCTTCCGTTATGGTTGCATCTTCCAGTCTGTTCCATTGATCCTCAGTTCTGTTTTTTAGCCAGTACCAGGTTGATTTTATTACAGTAGCTTTGAAGTATAATTTTAGGGCAGGGATTGTGATTCGACCTGACTTGTCCTTATTGCCCAAGATTGCTTTTGCTATTCTGGGTCTCTTCTGGTTCCAGATGAATTTGAGGCATATTTTCTCTAGATCTGTGAGGTATGTTAACGGTAGTTTGATGGGAATTGCATTGAATCTGTACAACAGTTTTGGTAGTATGGCCATTTTCACGATGTTAGTTCTTCCTAACCATGAGCAGGGTATGTTTTTCCATTTATTGAAATCTTCGATCTCCTTTTTCAGAGTACTGTAGCTTTCACTGAATAAATCTTTCACATTCTTTGTTAGATTGATTCCTAAGTATTTCAATTTCTTGGTTGCTATTGTAAAAGGTATGGTTTCCTCAATTTCTCTCTCGGTCTGTTTGTTGTTCGTGTGTAGGAATGCTATTGATTTTTGGGTGTTGACTTTGTATCCAGTTATGCTGCTGAATTTGTCGATTAATTCCAGGAGTTTTCTTGTGGAGTTTTTGGGGTCCTCCATGTATAGTATCATGTCATCTGCAAATAGTGATAATTTAACTTCTTCCTTTCCTATCCTTATTCCTTTTATTGCTCTCTCTTGTCTGATTGCTCTGGCTAATGCTTCCAGAACTATGTTGAATAGGAGTGGTGACAATGGACATCCTTGTCTTGTACCTGACTTTAAAGTGAAAGTTTTCAGTTTGTGTCCATTTAGTATGATGTTGGCTGTTGGTTTGTCATAGATAGCTTTGATCAGATTGAGGTAGAGGCCATCTATTCCTATTTTTTCTAGGGTTTTTAACGTGAATGCATGTTGGACTTTGTCGAAAGCCTTTTCTACATCTATTGAGATGATCATGTGGTTTTTGTCTTTGACTGTATTAATATGATGTATTACATTTATTGATTTGCGAATGTTGAACCATCCCTGCATTCCTGAGATGAATCCTACCTGGTCATGGTGTATAATTTTCCTTATGATTCGCTGTAATCTATTTTCCAGTATTTTGTTGAGTATCTTTGCATCTATGTTCATTAGAGAGATTGGCCTATAGTTTTCTTTCTTGGTTGGGTCCCTCTCTGGTTTTGGTACCAGTATAATACTTGCCTCCAGAAATGTGTTAGGGAGAGTTGCTTCCTTTTCGATTTCATTGAAGAGTTTGAAGAGTGTTGGCATTAAATCTTCTCTGAATGTTTTATAGAATTCTGCTGTGAATCCATCAGGGCCTGGGTTTTTCTTTGTTGGTAAGTTTTTAATGACGTTTTCAATCTCATTAATTTATATTGGGTTGTTCAGGATTTTTATGTCTTCCTGACTCAATTTTAGTAATTTGTACCTTTCTAGGAATCTGTCCATTTCTTCTGTATTTTCTATCCTATAGGAGTAAAGATTTTCAAAGTAGGTATTAATGATCTTTTGGATTTCTGTGGGATCTGTAGTGACTTCATCTTTTTCATTCCTTATTGCGTGAACTTGAGATCTTTCCCTTCTTTTTTTGATAAGGTTGGCTAGGGGTTTATCAATTTTATTTATTCTTTCGAAGAACCAACTCTTTGATTCACCAATTTTTTGTAGAGTTTTCTTCATCTCAATTGCATTAATTTCTGCCCTGAGTTTTATAATCTCCTCCCTTCTTTGGGCTCTTGGTTTGGCTTCTGGCTCTTTTTCTAAGAGTTTGAGGTGTAGCATTAGGCTGTTTATTTGCTCTCTTTCTCTTTTCTTTGTATATGAGTTCATTGCTATAAATTTCCCTCTGAGGACTGCTTTCATTGCATCCCACAGATTTCGGTAGTTTGTACTTTCATTTTCATTCATTTGTGGGTATTTTTTAATTTCTTCTTTAAATTCTTGTGTGACCCATTGGTTATTCCGGAGGTTGTTGTCTAATTTCCACGTGTTTATGCGGTTTTTGGAGTTCTCTTTGTCATTAATTTCCAATTTCATTGCACTGTGTTCCGATAATATGCATGGGATCATTTCAATTCTTTTGCACTTAGGTAGATATGCTCTATGGGCTAGAATGTCGTCTATGTTAGAGAAAGACCCATGTGCAGCTGAGAAAAATGTGTATTCTGATGTTGTGGGGTGGAACACTCTGTATACATCTGCTAAGTCCATTTGTTCACACTTTTGGTTCAGGTCTGTTATTTCTTTGCTGAGTTTCTGTCCAGTTGACCTGTCTCTTTGTGTCAGAGGGGTGTTTAGGTCCCCTATTACAATAGTGTTATTAATTATTTTATTTTTCATGTCTGTTAAAATTTGACTTGTAAAGTTAGGTGCTCCATTGTTTAGTGCATAAATGCTTAGGATTGTTACCTCTTCCTCTTGCAGCTTTCCCCTAACTAGTATGTAATGGCCTTCTTTATCTCTTTTGATTGTTTTTGGTTTGAAGTTTACATTGTCTGCAAACATAATAGCTACCCCTGCTTTTTTCTGGGGACCTGGTGCATGGAGAATTGTTTTCCAATCTTTAACTTTCAACCTGTGGATTTCCTTTTGAGTAAAATATGTTTCCTGTATACAGCATATTGTTGGATTGTGTTCCTTAATCCACTCTTCCAATCTTTTCCTTTTGACTTGTGAATTGAGGCCATTTACATTAATGGTTATAATGGCTATATGTTGGCTTATTCTAGTCATGTTATTTACTTGTTGTTGTTTTCCTTCTTTTGCTGTCTGTTTACTTACTTGTTCTGTTTAGGGGAGTATTTCTATCGTTGTTCTTGGGATTGTGGTCTCTTTTTTCTCTGTGTAGAATATCTTTTAGTGCTGTTTGCAATGCTGGTTTGGCACTCCTGAAGTTCTTTAGTTGTTCTTTGTCGTGGAAATATTTTATTTCTCCATTGAATTTGAAGGATAGTTTTGCAGGATACATCAGTCTGGGATGGAAGTTGTTTTGTCTCAGAATCTGTAATACCTCGCTCCAAGCTCTTCTTGATTTCATGGTTTTCGTTGAGAAGTCTGCTGTGATTCTGATGGGCTTTCCTTTATAGGTGATCTGTTTCATTTCTCTAGCAGCTTTGAATATTGTGTTCTTTTGCTGGATATCTGGGATCTTGACTATTATATGTCTCTATGTGGTTTTCCTTGGGTTATGGGTCATTGGGTTTCTATATGCCTCGGTTAACTGTACTTCAGTATCTTTTACCTTGTTTGGGAAATTTACTGTTATTATGTCACCAAATATTCTTTTTATATCTTTTGTGTTGTCTCCTGCTGTTTCACTGACTCCTATTACTCAAATATGATTTCGTTTTGCCTCATCTTACAGCTGTTGGATTGATTTTTCTTGGGTCCTTGATGATTTTATGAGATCCTTCTTTTCACGCTCATAAGCTGCCATGCTGTCTTCAAGGTCTGAAATTCTATCTTCGGTTTCATTTAAGTGGTTTTGCAAGCTTTCAATGGAAGTTTTCAATTCCTGGCAATCTCTTTGGGCCTGTTTCAGTCTTGGTAATTCATTCCTAAATTGCTCTTGTAATGTTTCCATTTGTTTCCTACTTTCTTCTAATCTTTTATCTATTTCTTCTCTATGTGTACGGAACATTTTTTCCATTATCGTTTTCAGTTCATTTTTTGTCTGAGAGATTATTGCAGGTATGTGGCTTATTTCTGCTTTAAGCTCTTCTATGGCCTGTTGGAGTTGTTTCATTATTTCGGATGCAATCATTTCAGAATTTGCAGGTATGTGGCTTCCTAGTTCCCCTGTATCCTCGCATCCAGGATTTGTTCTGGGTGGGGTTGAGTTTTGAGACTGTGTTTTGTTCTTCTGTCTTACCATTTTTGGGTATCAGATTCGAAATATTGAGCAATAAATTACCCAGGCCGTTCACCAGGCAAAGGACTGTTGCAAAGGCTGCTCCAATGACTCCTTCTCTTCGGGAGAATGTCCCTTTAGCTTTCTGCTGAGAGATCTGCTTAAAAGGCTGCTCAGGTGCTGGTTTGTGGGGTGAGCTACTCCCTACTGGGAGACCTGGGTGGGGT
>PVLD010027629.1:0-20487 GCA_004027595.1 Dinomys branickii | reverse complement strand
GTACAGATGTTGGTTAGCTACTCCCTAGCGAGAGACCTGGGTGAGGTGTGTAGGACCGCTCCCCCGCCCTCCCAGGGTTCCCTGCAGGTATAGGGATGGATCTCCTCCCCCACTCGGTGATCTGGTCGCGAGCGCAGATAGCTCACCAGTTTTCGGAGTCCCTGCAGGCAGGAAGGTTCCAAGGTGCCAGTTTTTTGTGCTATGCTCGAGATTCGCCGCTCGCAGACACTTGTTTCCTCGCGCTCTGCGGGTCTGGGGGAGGGAGCGGGATGCTCCGCTCCTCTGCTCCTCGCGCCGCCCTGGCCACGGACCGCAGGCTGCCGAGGGTCTAGGCTGTGCGGCCTGCCCCATGCGCGCGATATGTGAGACTGGCGGGCGTTGCCACTGCTAAAAAGCCGATCTCTTTCGGGAGTCGCCGGAAAGCTGCGCCGGCTCGGGAGGCAGAAGGGACCGAACTGGCTGTGCCCCCAGGGCGCTCGGACCCAGCCAAGGCCCCTCCCCGCGCAGAGTGTCTCTGGCTCCCAGCGTCTGGGGCTTTCCCGCGTTTTGCCACGGAAGTTTGGGCCGCCCTACCGCATCTCCCCCGGCAGCTCAGAGAAACACGTTCAGTTTGATCTTCCCAGCCGAGGTCCCAGCATTCACGCTCGCCAAGTCTGTCTTGAGCTGGTGGTGTTTATCAAGGAGGATTGCTCCTTTGCTGCTCACCTGGTCGCCATCTTCCCGGAAGTAGCCTCTCTGGAAATCTTAAGACGCTTCTGCCAGTTCCTCCGTCAGGCACAAGGAAACCAGGAGCAGCCACAACCCAGGGTACATGTTTGCTGCTTCTCCGGAGCTGTGTCCTGGGAGACTCTAAGCAGCTCCGCGGCGCTCGCTCATTGGGGCTCGCTGATGTGCTGCTGCCTTCTTACTCAGAACAGGGTAAGGGGGCGAAGTGGCTCACTTTAGAGGCAACTAATGTCAGCTTCTAGATAAGAACTGCCCCAAAGGGAAATGCTCAGCGGTGCCCCCTACAACTTGCAGCACTCGCCCTTTTCATTCTTAATTGCATGGACTTGAGTTTTTTCTTTCCACCATTTGCTATGATTGGCTAAAGGCTTGTCTATTTTTTTTTCTTTTTTTTTGGTACTGAGAATCAAACTGAGGACCTTGTGCTAGCCAGGCAGGCACTGTGCCACTGAGCTGTGTCACTGACCCCTAATTTTATTTAATCTTTTTGATCCATTGATGCTTTGCATTGCTTTCTTAGTCTCAAACGCATTAATTTCTGCTCTGATCTTTATAATTTCCTCCCTTGTTTATGCTTTCTGGTTGAGTTGCCCTTATTTTTCTAGAAACTTGAGGTTCAACATTAGGTTATTATTATTATTTTTGAGCTCACTCTTTTTTCTGAATTCAGCAATGTAAATTTACCTTGTATGATTGGTTTTGTTGTTTCACATGTTTTGGTAATCTGTATTACCATTATTGTTTAGTAGTAGAAACTGTCTAATTTGTTCTTTAATTTCACCTGTGACCCATTGGTTGTTCAGGAGGGTGTTACTTACTTTCCACATATTTATGCTGTTTTTGTGGTATCTTTTGCCATTGATTTCCAATATCATTGTACCACAATCTGATATTATGCATGAAAAATGCAAATTAACACAATACTGAGATTTCATCTCATCCCAAAAAGAATGGCTTTTATCAAGAAATCAACCAATAACAAATGCTGATGAGGCTGTTGGGAAAAAGGAACCCTTCTCCACGGTTGGTGGAAGTGTAGACTAGTGCAACCACTGTGGAAATCAGTGTAGATATTGCATAAAAAATTAGGACTAGAAATTCCATTGAACCCAGCTAGTCTCTTTCTTGATATCTTCCTGAACAATTTAATAGCATTATACCTCAGTGATAAATGCATACACGTTTATAGTGGCACTTTTTGTAATAGTTAAATCTTGGAAACAGCTCAAATTCCCATCAACTGATGAATGAATAAAGAATATATGCTTTTTTATATAATGGAATACTATTCTGCCACAAATAAGGATAAGCTTAAGACATTTCTAGTTAAATGGGTGTGTCCTAAGACTATGCTCTTAAGTGAAATAAATTGGACACACATTTCTAAATACCACATTGTTTTGCTGGTGTTAGAAACTGGAAGTGTAAATAAGGAGCAAAATTTACAATAGGTATTGTGAAATAGAAAGAAAATGTTCAGGGCTGGGGATGTAGCTCAGTGGAATAAGCGCCTGCCTAGCAAGCGCAGGGTCCTGAGTTCGATCCCCAGTACTGAAAAAAAAGAAAGAAAGAAAGAAAGAAAATGTTCAAATGGAAGGGGAATTAGAGAGGGGGAGAAGGAAGAAAAGGAAAAGAAAAATGATGAAAGAAAACATGGGAATAATTTATTCTTGGGAGAAAATTTAAAAGGAATAAGAAGCAAAAAATAGACAAATAAAAAAAAAGAAAAAGAGATTAGAGACAAGACTAAAGGACAAAGGCAGATTACCCAGTCTTTGGGAAACTGGTGCAGAAGAAAGGAAGGAAAGAAAAAAAGGAAAAACAAAAACAAGAACCAAACCAAACCAAAAAAAAAAAAAACCCTGAAAACAATGTTCACACTCATGAGAAAACACAAGCAATCAAGAAAAAAGAAACCAAAGAAAACAGGGAGAAAAAAAGAAAAAACAGTTATTATTGAGGACCAGACTCTATAGGATTAAGCTGCTGGCCACAAAGGGATCTCCGACCATGTTGAAAAATCTCATATTCACAGTCTCTACAGACAAGGCTGCTGTGGGCAGCTGACACTCCCTCTTCCAGAGCCATAAAGCTCCCAACCTTAGAAACCACCAAACAGTTGTCTTATTTGGCAAGATTTACTGCCTTTGTTTCTCAAGGTCCTGGTCATTTTCATGGGCTTTTGCCTTCGATGTACCCTCCTCTTCCTGCACCTCCCAAATTTGTGGAAATCCAATAAATATGCATGATCTGGAAGACTCAGGGTCTTGGCTCTCAGTGAATTTTGACCTTCCTGGACTCCTCAACAACCTTATTACACTGTCTCTTTTCTTTAAGCCTTTGCCATAACTTGTTTTAGGAGATTAATGACTAGGCCAAGTCCCCAATAATTTCTGTGATTTAAAGCCTGTGGTTATTTATCTTCTGAAGTCTACAGTTTTGTGGTAGTGTCCAACTCAGGGCATGTCTCCACTGTCACTGATAGACCAAGGAGGCCAACGGAGCATACATCCATGCTGGATGATCCCAGCACGCCTGCAGTAGGATTAGGGCAGATTTCTGGGCAATCCCAGCAGGAATATGGTGCTTTCAACTCCACAGAAGTTTAGGCTGATCCTGGCCTCTGGTTGTGGGGTTGGGGGTTGAGTTTTTCAGCCTACAATACTCTGGGTATCTCTTACTGGCCTGACCTTGGCTCCCTGACCTTGGATGTCTCCCATGGTTGCCCCTGACCTAGTCACTGGCAGCCCTGACAGGAAGCCAACTCACAGCTGTTCTGAGTCCTGCATTTAGTAGTCCCCTCCCTAAAATGGCAAGCGACCAAGCACTCTCTCTAGGGGACGCTTGGACTGGAGTCACTTACCAGCTGTTGTAGTTCATAGGATCCACTGCTCTGTTCCACTGGTGCATTTCTCTGTGGAGGCCTCTGGAGTCACCTGCCATGAACCCCTCTGGGGTGACCCACCTTAACTGTCTCTCTAGATTTGAGCCTCTTCTCTCATGCTGCAAGCCACAAGTCAGGGAGAAAGTCCAGTTTTCCATCTCCTTTCTGTACATTTAAGTCTATCTGTTCACTTTCCCTTTGGGTTTCAATTCTCTCTTCAGATCCTTCCTGGGTCTGGGGTATCCACTTGCTTCCTTTTCTTCCCAAGTTGTCATATTCTAATGTCTGGATCATGAATCTCAGAGAGGCTGATTTACTGCCATCTTCCTGGAAGTCCTCATCTCGTTTTTCATATGGAATAAAAGAATCTTGACCCTAAGACATACCATAAACCAAAATCCTTCCCAGAGGGGGACTGTAAATTAAAAAGGAAAAGCTGAAACAATACAACTTTTAGAAGACATTGTTAAACATCTTTATGACCCTGGGATAAGCAACAATTTTTAAACTAAGATATCAGTGTCAATCATAAAGGAAAAAATGACAAATAATGCAGTGTATTAACACATATTAATTGTATGTATTGTTTTGTTTTGTGATACTGGAGATTGAATCCTGGACCTTGTGCATGGTAGGCAAGTACCCTACCACTGAGCTATATGTCAGGCCTTAGTTGTATTTATTAATGTGGTTCAGTGTGATATTTCCAGATATGCATGCAGAATACATCAATCATATCTAACCACCCTTCTTTCTACTCCCCAGCTTACCCTTTCTAATTGCTAATCATTGTTCTATTCTGAGATCAACTTATTTTAATGTTTCTACATAAGAGAGAGAATATGTGGTACTTGTCTTTCTGTTTCTGGTTTATTTTACTTAATCATCTAATTCAGTGTCTTCCAGTTCCATCCATTTATTGCACATGACAGGATTTCTTTCTTCTTTATGGCTGAGTAATATCCCTTATGTATATGTCACATTTTCTGCTTCCTTCCTTCCCTACCTTCCTTCTTCCCTTCCTCCCTTTCTCTAATTTTCTCTTTCTCATTCCTTCTTTCTTTTTCTCCTCCCCTTGGAACTGAACCCAGGACCTTCACATTGAGCTGCATCCCCAGCACTTTTGAGACAGGGTCTCATGAAGTTGCCCTGGACTTGAATTTGCAATCTTTCTGCCTTATCCTCTTAGACTGCTGGGACAACAGAAATGTGCCACTACACCTAGCTAAATTGTATTTATCCATTCATTGGTTGATAGGCACCTGGCTGACTGCATGACTTAGCTACTGTGAATAATGCTGCAATTAAATTTGGTCATGCAGGTCTCTTTGGTATACTGATGTCATTTCCTTTGGCTGTATAGCCACACGTGGGACAGCTAACTTACATTCCCAACAAGTGTGTCTTTTTCTCTCATCCTCACCAGAATTTATTTTTTAATGATAGCCATTCTAACTGGGGTGAGATGGTATCTTACTGTTTTGATTAGCATTTCCCTGATACCTAATGGTATTTAGCACTTTCTCATATATTAGTTGCCATTTCTATTTTGAAAAGTGTCTGTTCCAATCATTTGCCCATTTTAAATTGGATTGTTTGTTTTTCATTCTTTAGTTATTTATATATTGTAGACATTAGCCCTGTGTGGGATAAATATCTTGTGAGTATTTTCTCCCATTCTGTAGGTTGTCTCTTCACTCTTGATTATTTCCTTTGCTGTACAGAAGCTTTTTAGTGAAGTGAAATTGCATTTTCCAGGTTTTTATTTGGGGATCCTGTTCAGAAAATCATTGCCTGTATCTATGTCTTCAAGTGCCTCCCTTATGTTTTCTTCTAGTACATAGTTTCAGAGTTTTAAAAAATCCCATCCCATAGTCTTGTTTTTCATAATAGAATTCATTTCATTTCATTTCATTTAGTTGGATTCTAATATACTTAATTTTATGCCTGTTATGTTTGCTATTTTATTTGGTTGCAATTTCTTTCCCTTCCTATTTTGTTAGCTTGTGTTTCTCTTAATCCCCTACTCAGTTCTGATTAGTTTGTAAGTTTTATAGCTTGGAATTTTGACTATTTTTGCCAGTTCCTGCCTGTAGTTGCCTTCACTTTCCTAAATATGATTGTTTGTCTCTTGTGCATTTCTAGATCCGTGTTATATAAGTATCTGCCTATGGAGATGTATAATTTGCCTTCTCTTAATTTCCCTCAATACATGTGGATATTTTTGTTTCATAAGTTAAGGTGCACAGCATGATGTTTTGGTCATACATAGTCAAATGATTACTGCAGGTAAGCAATTTAACATATCTGTCATGTGCCATAATTAACTGTGTGTGTGAGCACCTAAAATTACTCATTTAGCAAATTTTCAGTATTCAGTACAAAATCAGTGATAGTTCTCCTGTTCATTTATCATTATTTATTATCCTGTGTAACTACAAATTTATACCCTTTGACCCACCTCTCCCCATTTCCTTCCCCTTCCTTCCCCTGTCTCTGCACAGCAAGGAAACAAGAAAATGAAAAGGTAGCCTATGAATTGCAAAAAAAAAAAATTGACCAGTGTGTCTGATAAGGGATGAATAGCCAGAATATATGAGGGACTCACAAACCTCAGTAGCAAAAAAGCCAAATAATGTGATTTAAATATGGGCAAAGGGCCTGAAGAGATATTTTTCCAAAGAAGACATAGAATGCTTGACATCACTATTTGTCAGGGAAATACAAATCAAAACATCAGTGAGATGTTACCCCACACCTGTTAGGGTAGCTATTGTCAAAATGACAAGAGATAACATGTTGGTGAAGGTATAGAGAAAAGAGAACCCTTTACATGTTGATTGGAATGTGATATGCTACAGCCATTATGAAAAACAGTATGAAGGTACCTCAGTGAATTAAGAATAGAACCACTGCGTGACCCAGAACTCCCTATTCTGCATATGTGTCATTGTAGTCAGGGCTTACAAGGGAATAGATTTAATGCAGAACACATAAATTTATAGGATTATCTTATAATAGTCACCCAAACTGAGGCAGGAGGATTGCTGTGAGTTCGAGGCCAGCCTAGGCTACATAGTGAGTTCAAGGCCAGCCTGGACTACATAGGGAGATCCTGTCTCAAAAAAACAAAAGAAAAAAAAAGTCACTCAAAAAGTCAAATGCAGAAGAGCGCAAGAGACCTATTCTTGACCTAGATACCTAAAGAATCCAGACACAGGCCTAGAGCCCACAGCAATGTGTCATGCAAGTCCACATCAAGGTTCTGCACCCGAAGGACCCAAAGGCCATTGGTGGAAGCTAGAGAGTCTGCACCAGCAGTGTGAGGGACCTGTGACAGAAAGCTGAGGGATCTGCACTGGAGCCAGGACCTCCAAGCAAGTGCAAAACTAAGGTGAAGGCCAGAACTTCCCCAAGAGAACAGCAGCTATGCCTGGTGACAGCAACAACTGAAGTTCCTCTGATGAGTTTGTATCAGGAAAACCAGCTACAACAAAGCTTTACTGAGCTATCAGCAGCATGAAATCCTCCCCTCCTGTTCTCCTTTTATGTTTTCCCACCACCAATCCTCCAGAGGATCTTCCATTCCCAGAATCACACTGACTCAATTCACCTGGGAGTTCCCACTCAAGCTGACCATCAATCCACCACAGTGTCCAAAGGAAATGAATCACTAAAGAGATACCTGCACTCCCATGTATATTGCAGTGCTTGTAATAGTCAGGAAATAGAATTAACCTAACTGTCCATTGACAGATGAATGGATAAAGAAATTATGAGGGATGTGCGCGTGGGCATATGTGTGTATAAGTCAAATGGAATGTTCAGTCTTAAAGAGATACTGCCATCTACATTCTACATGTACAAACTACCAGGTTAATCCTGGACATTGTGCTCTTCCAGGACATTATGCTAATTAACTACCAGGGTATTTTAAATTTTCCATTCAGTAATAGTAATGATTTTATTTACACTATATGCCCAATTATACCATCTTTCTTTATTCAGATATAATTACATATCAGTTGCAAGAGTCATTTCTCAAAACTGCTTTCCTCCTATTTTGAGGTTTCTGTTAGCTTAGTTTATACCTGTTTAGACTAATCCCTGAATATTTTGAGATAGGAATATTGGCATGTTTTGCTATAAGTGCTTTTATGTTTCAAATTGTGTTTCTCTTACTCTGATGGAAGAATGATATCTAGCCGGAGTAAGTTTGAAATTTTGGGATTTCATTCTTTTCTATCAATAATTTATAAATGTTTCCTAATATGGTTTCTATTGTTGCAAATAAGAAGTCTAATGCCACTGTGAATATTTTCTATTGCAAATAACATGTTTCTTCCTGAAAAAAAATTTAATCCTTTAAATTCAATGCCAAACCAAATTGGGCTTGATTGGGGCTCCTAGGAAAGTTAAGGATTGGACAGATTTCTGTGGGGGAGGATCAGTGAGGATCAGTGAGGGCCAGTCCAATAAGATTAGGTAATGTAAGGCCATTTATGTGGGGGCAGTGAGAGACATTTGGGGAAATCCTTGAAGGGAAAAACTTGG
The DNA here is from genome assembly GCA_004027595.1 of Dinomys branickii. NCBI lineage: Eukaryota > Metazoa > Chordata > Mammalia > Rodentia > Dinomyidae > Dinomys > Dinomys branickii. Next base: position 12,323 of record PVLD010027629.1, on the reverse strand, counting down.
AGGCGTATATAGGTAAGTGATTGGGACCTCTAGAAATTCTGGAGTTTTGTAAGAGTTGGAGATGTCGGTGTCAGAGGTCACTGATTTGGTCTATAAGAGTTTATTGGCTGGGGCACTACTGTGGTAAATGATTGATTGCAAGCCTGGGATCATTTAGGGATTACAAGTTTTTGGGAGTCAGTTGGGGGGCACTGTGGACATTGATCAGTACAGGACTGTGTGAGATGGCATGTGATGGCTTTCAAGGTCTATTACTGAGGGTTTTATGAAAGTCACTGTGTGTGAACGGTGATTTAGGGCATCCTATAGGAGGTCAGGTTGGAATCCCAAAGGCTCAATATTTCACTCCTAAAGCAGATCAGTGCACATTTTCTATTGAGAGTGTGTTGCCTATGCTAGGAATTATTTGAGGAACAATTGGAAACCACCATTTGCAACAGTTTTTGTCAAATAGATTTAGCATTTAGTACCTATGTACACCTGTGACAGAAGAGGGTAAGTTTACATTTCCATCTTTAGCAAAAGAGAGTAGGCTATTTAAGTTTCCCAGAATATATACTGAATTACATAGAAGCTCAGTTCTGCACATGGGACATAGTTACTCTTCAGTCAAAATAATTTGAAGGCAGTAGGAAGGAGAAATAATGTTTATTTTGACTCTACATGCATAGAATAGTATATGACTCAGTAGTTAGGAAAAAGCACTTTGGAGCCAGGAATACCTGGGTTTGAGTTTATCTTCCTCTCTAAGCTAGTTTCTTGGGGGTGAATTTCTTTATATCTGTATGAGTAGCTGAATTAGATGCTAAATGGAAATAATAACAGTAATGCCTAGTTCTCAGGATGAGTGTGAAAACTGAATGAGATGCCTAAGAAAACATGCCTTGCACTTTGTAATAATAGCAACATTTATTACTAATTGAGTGAATTCAGGGACTAGGGTAGGCAGGGGTGAGTGCTTCAGAAGCATCGATTCATTTCTCTTAACAATCCTATGAGGTAGATGTTTTCGAGGTGTTTTCAGATGAAGAAACGCAGCCTAGACTGACGTCCTCAGATTCAGTTGAGACATAGAAGAGCTGAAAATCAAATCCCCATCCATTTTACACCAAATCTTGTGAGTTTTTCCCATATTCCACACTTGGTGTTGATTCTACTGAACTTTCCTGCAGGATCCAACACAGTGACCTGCCCCTTGCTACCTCCAGGGAACATCTGTGGGTGGCCAGGGAGTGCCTCACTGTGTCTGCACTGTCTTTTAAGCTTTCTTCGAGCTTCTGGAATCCAGGGCCAGGCTCCATAGCAGGGCCATGGAGTCTTCCTTCCAGCCCAACTCACCTGTGCCAGCAGCCCTGGGTGAGTTTACAGGTGCCAGCCTGGCTTCAAGATCCTGGGAAGGGTTGAGTCATCAGCAGCAGAGCCTGAGGGCTGAGGCCCAGCATGAATATGCCAGCCAACAGGGACTCCTCTGAGTCGCCCCTGGCCCCAGTTGCAGAGGGACTAGGGGGCTTGTGTGAGGTGAGCAGGGAGAGGACCCCAGGGGCAGAAATTTATTCAGTGAGGTGATTCCCCTGCATTGTCCCTAGGGTCTCAGGACAGGGGCAGAAGAGTCACAGGAAGTGGGAGATTCAGGCTTTGCTGCCCTGGAAACAAGTCAGGGTCCTCCCATTGAGATTGAGCCCTGCATGGCCGAAGTGACCACATGCAGAACCCTGTGGGTTTTAGTGGAGAAGGTGACCTGCTGATGGAGGCGAGAAGGGATATGGAGGGCCCAGCCCCATGGCCTGGTGGAAGTTCCTGAAGGCCATCTGAGGCCAAGGTGTGGGGAGGAGCAGCTGTTGGCAGTGACTATGGGAGATGCAACCTCCTACCCCAGCACAACCCTTCTCTCTCTCTGAAGCTATTTACAGACATCCAGTTGACCCCTCCCCAAATCCTCACTTTCCATCATCTCTAGCAATCTGCTGATTTCTCCTTTATCCTGATGTAAGTGCAGAAAAATCCTTTTTCTTGAAACTTGCGGACTGGCAGGGTAGTAGGGCAACCACTGCCTTTAGGGCCCTTCCGGCTCTTCATCTTCTTTTGAAACCTGAATAAAAGGCTGAAGGAGGCACATGATTAGTTCTGGCTTCTCAGGTTAGCAGTGGCAGCACTATCTGGAGCCAGGTGCCCCTCTCATGGCACTGTAGCAGACAACCAGGTTTCCTGCTCAGAGCCACTTTGAGATCATATAAGCAGAGGAAGGCCACGAAAGAGCCAGATGCCACTCGCAGCTCCCTCTTTGCAGAAGAGGAAGCTGTCACTGAGGGTAGGCTTGCCAGAGCAGGGGCTTGGGGACATGTGGTCATCGGGAAAATAGTAAAGTTTTAAAAATCGTTTTGATTTTTGTCATTTCATAATTCTATAATAAAATCTTAGGAAATGCAAGTTAACAAATAGAAGAGGATAACACTTACTTGTAATTCTACAATTACCCAAAGTTAACCATCCTTAATATTGAGCTATATTTCCTTTCAGTTAGTTTTTCCTTTGCCTGTGCATAAATGTGGAGTATATGTGTGGGCTCTGAACACACATGCATACCATCTACGTATTTATATATAGCCAAGGCTTAAAAGTGGAATCGTACTATTTAGTTACCTTCCCCCCACCAGGGTAATGGAGATTGAATGTGGACCTTCACACTGAACTATATCCCAAACCCTTTTCATTTTTTGTTTTGAGACATGGTCTTTCTAAGTTACCCAGGCTGGCCTCAAATTTGTAGTTCTCCTGCTTCAGCCTTCAGAATAGCTAGGACTGCAAGCATATACCACCACACCTGGCTATCAGTTTTTTTTATGCTGAGGATTGAACCCAGGGCCTTGCACGTGCTAGGCAAACACTCTACCATGTATCTACATCCCCTCCCCCAGGGTTATTGCTTTTTAACTTAGTAGTTTAACATAATTTTCTAGGCAGTAAATAGTTTTCTTAACAAACATACAATATCTGTAATTTAACCAGTCTAGCATTTAAAAAAATTAATTGATGAATACTAATTATGTATATTTATGGAGTACACTGTGAGACTTATACATGCACCCACACAAGGACTGATTAAATCAAAATGATGAACATATCATCTCACATACTTATCTCTTTTTTTTTTGAGGTACTAGGGATGGAACCCAGTGCCTCATGCCATTAGGAACGTGCTCTGCTACTGAGATAAACACCCAGCGTAACATTTTTATTGTGATTTAAATATTTAAAATCTACTCTCTTAGCAATTTTCAAATACAAGTTACATTAAATCATTAACAGATATATTCCAAGACATCCCCTCATGGACACCTGAAACCTCAGATTGTACCAAACTCTATATATAAAGTCATATCAAAAATGACATTTCAGTCAACAGTGGACAACACATACAATAGTGGTTTCGTAAGATTATACCACTAAGTGATGTCATTGCCATCTTAGTTTGTATAAGCATACTTTATAGTGTTTGCCCAATAGCAAAATTGCCTCATGGTATACTTCCCAGCACATATCCCTGCTGGTAATGCACGACTGTAATGATAAAGTTTAATTTATAAATTAGCCACAGTAGGAGATTAACAGCATAAATAATAATAAAATAGAACAATTATAACAATATGCTTGTAATAAAAGTATGTGAATGTGGCCTCTCTTTCTCTTAAGATGTGGAATTTTCTATTTAATATTTTTGGACCATAGTTGATTATGGGTAACTGACACCAAGGAAGACTACTGCATACATTACACTATTATTAAGTATAGTCAGCCAGCTCGGCAATAGATCGCAAAACCTTATTTCCTCCATCAGACAGACTTTGCCATGCCTTGACCAACATCTCCCTCATCCTTCCCTGACCCCACTATTGATAGGCATTGAGGGTATTTCAGGTTCTCAGATGTGATTAAAACTGTAAAATTCCTATAGCTAAATCTTTTTGGTAGAGTCATTAAAATTATATTTTTAAATCAAAGGTACAGGAGCATTAGTTGGTAAGTGAATAGAAACTTGACAGGAGTCAACATGTGATACTAGTCATCATAAGCCACTGAGCCACAGATTGGGGCCACAGCAATGAGGTCCTCCCCAACCCTGCAGAGGACTCTTGCCTAGCAAATGTGTGGGGTTTCTAGATGAATGGTTCTGGGCTCTGCAAGGCATTTTCTCTACTCATCTTTTCTAACCACGAATCTCTGGCCCTTCTCAAGAAGAGATGGAAATGACAGAGTCTCTGATGAATATTAATACTTCACTTATCCGTTAGATTCTTGTTTTTTTCATTAGTTCAGGGGGCAGAATGTAAACAAAGGTACCATGGAACCTATACAAATGTCCCCAGGGTTTAAGAAGCAGCCAGTGGGACCAAGAAACAATGGCTAAAGTTGAACATCAAAGCAGAGGGATCAGGAATAAAAAGGGCTGAGAACAAAGAGGAAGCAGCTGCAGGAAGCGTGGAGCACTTACTAGAGATGGAGAATAGCCCAGGAGACCAGGGAACAGGTGGACGCTCAGTGGGACAAATAGGACGCAAGAAGCCTGAGTCAGCTACTGCAAGTAGCTGGCAGAGATTACACAACAGTTGTCGAGACTGAAGAAGTCAGCGTCACTGGGGAGCAGGGAGGAGCAGGAGGTGTAAAGAACAATCAGAAGAGCCAGGGCATGGTGTTGTGCACCTGCAGTTCCAGCATGCTGGGAGGCTGAAGCAGGAGGATCACAAATTTTAGCCCTGCCTGGGTAATTTAATGACTTATGGAGATCCTGTTTCAGTAGCTCAGTGGGAAGGCCCTGGGTTTAATCCCCAGTACTGCAAAAACAAGCAAAACCCCCCAAAGAGTCAGAAGGATTATGAAGTTGTATGAAATGGGAAGAAGGACCAGGAAATAGAAGAACCGGACAGTAGTTCCCTGAGGTGTGAGGAGTCAGATAAAATGAAAAAAGCAAAAATATTCAAGAAGCGGGTATAAGTCTGGAGGTCAGCAGCTTCCAGGGGAGCTGGGTAGTAGTTCCTGGCTTCAGAGGACAATTTGAGGTTATATAGAGAAATGTCAACAGAGGTACCAGGGACCAAGAACGGGAAGATACGACCCTGAGAAGCAGTGGCAGCCAAGGGGACAGAGACAAGTGTTCAGGGATCAGGGAAAGGACAGAACCCATGGAACAGTGGCATGGGTGAGGGCAGAGCCCCAAAGCCTACAGTATGAGGGAGCATGTGGCTCAAGGATCAGTCACTGCAGTTAGTGAATAGCCAGAGAGGGCAGCAAAACTGTGCCTGGCTCTGGGAGTCAACCAAAGGTCCCAGGAAATAACCAGGGGAACTAGGGAGCAGGTTGTCAGGCACTCAGCATATATCTAATATGTGTAGCAGCCTGATCCACTAGAGAATGAGACTAGAGAACAGGATGATCCACAGGCAATAGTGCACATGTCTAAAGATAGTCAATAGCCAGAGGTCCCATGTGGTAGTCACTGGGGTTATGGCAAATGAAGATGCCAGGAAGAGACACAGGCATAACCAGGGTTTCCAGGAATGGGATGAACATCAGCCCCATTTGCCTGTAACTGAGGGGGCATGGGGCTTTCAGTGCTAAATCAGCTTTGCTGTGCACACTGGAATGATTAGTTACTCTACCCAGAAAAAATCCAGAGGAACCAGGCTATAGTCAGAGGTAATAAATATTGGAGACTGTGGAAGTACAGAATCCAGTCATGCATAGAACACACCGAGGCAGTATACTTTAGTAGTTAAGAGCCCAGGTTAAGGAACCAGCCAGACTGGCATGACTCAAAAGTGTGGTTCATGGATCAGATATGTAAACACCACAGGACAACAAATTAGTGACATATGCAAGGAACTGTCTAAGGAGCAAGGGAAGAATCCAGAGCCCAGAGAACAGTCAGTGGGGATCCAGCAGCAGCCAGTCTGTATGAACCAGGGGCCATAAGGAAGAACAAGAAAAACTTGTAGGAACCAGGGAACACTGAGATAGGCTAGAGCTCATCAGAAAAATGGTGTCAGTGAGGCATGGTAGGATATGCCTATAGTCCCAGCGCTCGGGCGGCTGAGATAGGAGGATCACAGTGAATTTGAGGCCAGCCTGGGCTACATAGTGAGACCCTGTATAAAAGAATTTTAAAGAAAAATGGTGCCACAAAACAAGTATCTGCTAGAAAGACAGCATCTGAGGGAACACACAGCTGTGAGACAAAACAGGAAACTGGAGACATGGGCAGTTAGAGGGGCTGGCACAGCTAAAGGAAGTGGTAAATAAGAGATCAGGGGGACACCCAGAAGAAATAATAAAAAGGATAGAAAATAGAGGGCTGGCTTTGGTTGCACACACTTGTAATCCCAGCACTGGGAGGCTGACGCAGGAAGATTGCAAGTTTGAGCCTAGCCTGGCAACTTACTGACAGTGAAATCCTGTCTTAAACCAACCAAACAAAACTGTTGAAAAGCGCTTGGGTTGTAACTCAGATTGTAGGACCTAGATTCAATCCCAGTGGCAAGAAAGGAGGAGGAAAGGGAAGGGTAGAAGAGGAAAAAGGAGGTGGAAAGGAAAGAAAGAAAAGAAGTAAGAGAAAGAAAGGAAGAAGAAAGAAAGAGAGAGGAAGGAAGGAAGGAAGGAAGGAAGGAAGGAAGGAAGGAAGGAAGGAAGGAAGGAAGGAAGGAAGGAAGGAAGGAAGACCAGAGAAAAGGAAGTCAGAGGAAACAAGAAATGGTCAGCTGGAGAACATTCAGAGTTTAGCAGCAGAAAGGGAGGAGCCCGGAAGAGCCTGGGGAAGCCACAGACAGACAGCAGCTGGGAAGGGACCCCTGTGAAGCAGGAAAGCCAGGGGGCGGGAGGAACAGCTGCAGGCCACAGAGAACACTCTGAGGGGACAGTAAACAGCCAGAGGGAGCAGTGAAGGCTTGAAGCAGCTGCACTGACTGCTGGCTTGTCAGTCAGTGAGAGTGCAGCAGAACGGCCGGCCGTGAGTGCAAGTCACAGGGAGTGGGGGTCTTACTTAGAGACAGGCAGTAAGGGGCAACAGAAGCCTAGGACTCACTGCCAGCTGGTTCTCTAAGGCTCAGAAAAGCTACCTGGGTGGATAAAGTGTAATCTGTTTGTTCCCTGCTTGTTTCATAGCTGAGGGCCCCAGAGTGCAGTTACCACAAAGCAAGCAAATTTCCTAGGTTAAAGAATGGAAGGATATCCCCTATCTATCACCAAAGCCCACTTCAGCTACCCCACATCTGCCTTTCCAGCAACTGCAGGGTCCAGAGCTTCTGTCTTGGTGGGGGAAAGGCTCAAACAGGGGCTATGTAGCCCGTGGGCGGTGTACCTTCTCTATATTCCCTTTGCATCAGTCAGTACTCCTGGTCGCAGCCATGGTCTTTGTACACATTCCCTGTGCATGTGACCTTAGTGACTTCTAGCGAAGCAGCACAAGAGATGAGGGTGGCTTTCATCCATCAGCTCAGGCTGTGGATCAACAGGTAGGCAGCAGCAGTTGTTAAACTATTTAACAGTATACTTTGAAATGTCAGTCTAATTTAAGTTGAACAAGGAAAAATGTTTAGCAACCATATATTAAAATATGTTAATATTTCTGTGTCAGTTGGGAAATAACCACTCCACCCTCTCCCACTGAGGCTCCTCCCCCATGGCTCAGTGGTAAAACACTTGAGTAGCATGGTGAGGTCTGGAGTTCCACCCCCAGCACCACTAACTCAGTAATAAAACTTTACTTTCTGAACTGTTTGAGCCCAGTCTGAATCATTTGCAGACATAATTTCCCTTTGCTTCTAAATACATCATTCAACATGTATCTGGTAAGAATAAGAACTTTCTCTTTCACAACTAAAATACAGTTACCAAATGAAGAAATGTAATGTACAATCATCACTTTGTACTCAACTGCTTTGAAACTTGTCAGATTTGTTACTTGACTGATTTTGCTGAAAAAATTTGGTCTTGGGCTACTTTGAGACTGTATAAAGACCCTATTTCTCTTTACATGAAAACGATATTTTTCATAGCAAATGACGGAAAAGCTATTGTCCCCATACATAATTGTTTTTCTAGGAGATGGTTTTGATACCTACATCAATTTGTAATTTTTTATTTGAAATATCATCTTTATATGGTTCATGTAAAAGATAGAGTGGTTAGTTCATACTGATAAGGATTGTGCTGGTATTTGTTGTGCATTTCCTTAGTTGTAGATCTGATTTATGTTGACTCTGAAAATATTAAGGAAAATGCATTTCTAAATTATTTTGAATGACTAACACTGTGTTTTATTTAAACAGAAGTCTCTGTGCCAGTGAGATTAATGCTGCATGTGGTGGTCTATATTTGTAACTGGTGCATGTCCTCTGTGAATGATAGTACACAAATGTATTGAATTATCTTTAGTCACCAATTTATTTCAAGGTTTTTGAATGAAAGCGGTCATTCTGTATTCTTTGTTTATATCTAACTGTAATTTGACCATTAGAACCATTCTGAAACTAAAGCTTATTTCCTCTTTTCACCAAAAAGCAAAAAGATCCTGTTTCTCATGCTTTTGTCCAATGACTTCAGCATCCATCAATGACCACAGCTTTTCTTCCGCTGTCACCTGAACCCTGTAGCACATCTCCATACTGGTCATCTGGTCTCATCCACCTCCACCGTCCCCTATGCTGTATCTTGATGACTACTTTAGAGCAGCTATGAGGAGGGTGTCTTTTCCTACAAGTCAGTGCAGTCCGTTCGCTATGAGACATAGACATGGTCCTTGTTCTGACCCCAGTGCATCTCTATGGAATTTCCCTTGTATACTACAAAAATTCCTTTCCTTTAGATAGAACTATTTGCAATTCCATGAAACTACCATGTATTTAAATTTTTCCTTCCTTCATACTTTTGCCCCTGCTTCTCCCTTCTCTCTCTCTCTCTCTCTCTCTCTCTCTCTCTCTCTCTCTCTCTCTCTCTCTCTGTCTTTTTGAGGCAGGGTCTTGCTACCCAGTTCAGGCTGGCCTTGAGCTCACTTTGTAACCCAGGCTGATCTCAAAGTCACAGCAATCCTCCTGCCTCAGTCCCCTGAGTTGTCGAGTTACAGGCATGCACCACCATACCCAGCTGCTTCTCCTTTCTCAACAGCTCTTCCCTGCTGTCTTCCTGTAGCCTAACTTTATACCATACACAGCCTCATTTCTGTCTTCCTATGTTGGTTAGTCAAGTTTTAAAGTTATTTTATGTTTTACTCAACTCTGTTGCCTAGTACAATATCTAGCACATAACTTCAAGGAATGTCAAGCTACTTTAATAAGATATTATCTGTCACAAAACAAAACAAAACAAAAAACTGGGAAAGACTAGTTATTAGTGAAGATGCTATGTGTTACATTACAGCAGAATTATTAGAAACAACTTCCTCTGTACCTTCTTCCACCACCACCCCCAGATGACCATGTCACTTGGAACAAGGTTGTGTTATTACAGCTGTCAGTGTCACTGGAGGCTGTGACAGTAGACTTCAGCAGGGAGGAGTGGCAGCACTTGGACCTTGCTCAGAAACATCTATTCTGGGATGTGACACTGGAGAACTATTGCCACCTGCTGCCTGTAGGTAAGCAGCAGGTGCCCTGCACATGCACCAGTGCCTTCAAAGGGATTTCCATGCTCAGCTGCTGAGCACTGTGGGATCTAAAGTGTGTCCCGGTGTCATCCTTGATATGGCTAAGAATCTTCAGCAGCTCTCTGATTGTTTCTCCATTCCCAATCAAACATGGAGACTTTCCTGAAGAACTGATGGAAATTATCATTGAAAGGCCCTAAACCCTGTCCACTGGCCCCTATCCTGTGTCACGTCCTGTTAACAGAGTACCAAGTTCCTACAGCAGAGGCCACCTTCAAGTTGAAGCAAGGAGAGGGCTGATAGCCATTAGAAAGGAAGCTCCACATGAGGGCTAACTAAATGGCATACCATCTTTTTTTTCACCCTTTGTTACTGGGTATTGAACCCAGGGCCTTTGCACTGAGCCACATCCCCAGCCCTTTTTTATTTTTTGATACACTGAGTCACTAATTATTGCTGAGTCGCTAATTTACCCAGGCTCGGCTCAAATATGTGACCTTCCTGCCTCAGCCTCCCAGAGTGCTGGGATTATAGGCATAGCATACAGACTACTAGGCAGTCAACTTACACATAAAGTTTCCCTTCTGGGGTGTGAGGGTTTTGCAAGGATATGTGGAATGAGAGTGTGCCTAGTCATTCCGTACCCTTAGTCTCGTTGTTCTTCCTTCTTGGGGGCTAGGGAAGGAAGCAGGGCCTCGCCCAGGGTAAACATGCTCTATCACTGTGCTACCACTTCGGCCAGCCTTCACCCTTTGCCCCAGTACCACCGTGACATTCTCAGGTCGGCTGCCCTCATCTGGACTCGCAGGAGTAGTGCACATGGGCTCTCTCCCAGAGTCCCCACTGACAATTCATAGTACCGACATTTCTAAGTTTGGGGCCAACAATGGCTATAAAGTGGTATATGCCTTTTAATTTTGTGTAGTACTGGAATTGAGCCCAGGGCATTCATAGTGAGCTACACACTTAACCCTTGTTTATTTTTATTTGAGGCAGGTTTTGCTAAGTTGCTAAATTTCCCAAGCTGGGATTGAACCTGTGACTCTCCTGTCTCAGCCTCCCGGGGTGCTAGAATTATAGGCATGTGCCACCACAGAAGCCTCCTATTGCACTTTTCTAGTAATGAGTTTGAGTACTTTGTCATTTTCTCCACACATGTAGTTCTCCTGGAGCCCTTTTATTCTGTTCAAGTTTTTCTTCATGTCCACACAATGATCCAGAGGTGCCAAATATATTTTTCAGTGGTGGTACTGGGGATGGAACCCACTACATCACACATGCTAGGCCAGCACCCTACCACTGAGCAATGCTCCCAGCCCTTTTTCCTTTTTTATATTGAGGCAAGGTCTAAGTTGCCTGGGTTGGCCCAAACTTGCGACCCTTCTCTTGAGTAGCTGAGATTATAGGTGTGAGCAACCGCATCCTACTCGTACTGAAATTCTGAGAGCTCCTGTTGATCCTCAGTACACTGGAGATCAGAAGCATCACCTCACATATCAGGAACACTTGTCACCTCCCAAATTTTGTCATATTCTCTCCATTGTTTCTTCAATGTTTGCAGTTAGTATTTTTTTAATCACTTGGCAGTTCCTACTGCTTTTCCTTTTTTTTTGAAACCGTATTTTGCTTTCTCAGTTCATTCCTAAGTTCATCTTCATAATTCTCCCTGAGATCACTCAAAATCAGCTCTGTACACTGTATTCTCCTACCTGTCTACCACAGTTGATAGTTTCTCCTGACTCTGACTCTCCATCCTGTTCTGTCTATTCAGATGATACATGTTCCACCTTGTGAGCAAATTTCTTCTGTCCATGCAGTGGCTCCTTTGGTCTGTGGTTCTCGGAATGAAGCCCTGTATCTGACTCAGGCTAAGTGCACACTACCCTGAAGCACGCCGCACCCATGCACTTGCTCTCAGTGACTTCAGCTTACCGTGTAAGGTGCTCTTTCTTCTCATCTTCCGTCTCAGGGGACTCAGAGCAAAGGAAAGAATTTTAACCACGGGGTAACTGAGGCTTTTACTTCTATTACTTTAGAAAGACTTTAGGATTAAGAGGTTGTTTCTTTTTAAAAATATATTAATTTTTAAATTGGCAAATAAAAGTATATATACTTGTTATGTACAACATGATATTTTGAAATCCATATCCACTGAATCTTTTTTTTTTTTTTTGGGACACAGGGTCTCACTGTGTGGTTCAGGCTACCTTTGAACGGTGTAGCCCAGGAGGGCCTCAAACTCCCAGCAATCCTCCTACCTAAGCCTCCTGAGTGCTGGGATTACAGACATGTGCCATCACACCCAGAGAATCTGCTTCTTATTGTATGAGTCAGGATTTGATGAGGAGCGTTAAGCCTCACACAAATGTTAATAAGGGAACCCTAACATAAATTTCTTCAGCTATAGTGCAAGTAGAGTATTTGAGTGTTACATAGTAAAGAGACTTTCAAAATATAAAGGAGTAGAAGACGCAAGGTATAGCCAGTCTCTTAAGGCTGAGTAGCACTCCATTTCTGTCACTGTAACAAGACACTTGAGTCTGGGTAAATTTAAGGAAAAGGAGTTTATTTAGCCCACAGTTTGGAAACTGGAAGTTTATGGTCAAATCAACCTCATGGCTATGGCCTCTGGTGAGGGGCCCCTTAGCAGATTTACTACATGGTGGACAGAATTATGGTAGAAGCACATTTG
>PVLD010027628.1:0-20490 GCA_004027595.1 Dinomys branickii | reverse complement strand
TTAAGCAGAAGAGGGCAAGATATGGCTATGTTTTCCAAGATTTGGTTGAAGGTGACAATGTGGCCGGCAGGCCAGGTGAGCTGTGAGAAGACAGTTGCACCCATCCAGAGATGGAGGAGAAGGGTGAGCCAGCTGAGATGGGGAGACCACGGGGGCAGGGAGGAGACCATGGTAAAGTCCAATCAGCCAAGTGCAAGGAGAAGTCAGGGAAGAAGGTCCTGGAGCCTTGAGCCTTCCTGGCCAAGAGCATGGGGCTGCTGACTGGCAAGATATGGCTTGACACAAGCACAGAGCCCTTTCAAAACCAAACGGCATCTTGGATTTGGCATTGAAATAAACATCCAAAGCAAACACAGATTTATTTTTTGAGACAGAGCCTCACTCTGTAGCCCAGGCTGGGCTTGAACTCTTGGCCAGATTCTCCTGCCTCAGCCTCCCAATCACTGAGATAACAGGTGTACACCACCACTCTGCTAAAGCAATGTGAATTGTTGTGTGAGTCTGAAACCCAATACAGCCAAGCGTGATAGCACATATCTGTCATCCCAGACTCAAGAAGCTGAGGCAGGAGGATGACTATGAGTTTGAGGCCAGCCTAGGCTGCAAGTGAGTTCAAGGCCAGGCTAGACTACATAGCAAGACCTTGCCTCAAAATCAAAACAAAACAAAACAAAAAAAGTACAAAGCAAACAGGGAAAGTAATTGAAGTAGGAAGCAAGGGAATGCGAGATAGCCCCTTACCCCCAACCTACATGAGCCCTTTGGTAGCTCCTCATGGACCAGTCAAACCACCACCTCTAGCCTTTTTCAGTGACCCCAAGGACATGGGTTCCGTGTGTATGGGCTCTCAGCTGGCCAGGACCTTTCCAATCCTGCACTCCTCCCAAATGGCCATAGTTAAATTCTAGGGGCAGAAAACCAAATCCTCTCTTGGGCTGCACTCTATTCAAGTTGTGCTGAAAATCCCCCCTAAGAGCAGATTCCACAGGGACAGGCTCACTGCTGTTTTGCTCCCAGGCTTCTACTCCTCTGCTCTTGCACTGCTAAGGGTATGCATGACCAGTCCCACAGGAAGAGCAATGGTCTCAAAGATGTCCACGACCTAAAGGGAGAAGGTTGAGGGACAGGAGAGGAGACACTGGAGGGTGCCATGCCACTGGCTTTGAAGATGCAGGCCAGGGCCAGGCATTGCAGAATGACAGCAGCTCAGCTTTAGCAGCTGGGACAGGCATGCAAGGGACACTTCCTGAGGCCTCCTGAGTGAGTGTGGCCCCAACGCCTGAATTTCTTCTGTTCAGCCATTCTGATTGGGCTTTCAACTTACATAGGCTCCTACTCAGGGCCTAGGAGGGACTCAGCAATTTTGTATTTATAACTTTTATGCTCTTTTTCTGAAAGAGTATAAACTGTAGGCACTCTACATCATGGAGCCACCCCACCCATGTCTAAACCAGCCGCTGGCAAATGGAACAACCCCCCAAGCCAGGCCCTAGGGTGCACACCTTTATGAGGCTCCTGCCTTGGAATCTGATGGACCTCAGCCTTGTGGGGGACTTTAAAGGACCAAAATTGCTCTTGGTGGGCCTGACCTAGTGGCAGGAGCCTTTTGGACAGCATTTGGAGGGCAGAGATAGGAAAGTGGGAGAACTAAGGCACAGAAGGGATTCAATGACAGAGAAAGTCCCCTCCTGGCTAGAAGATGAAAAGGGTCACATGGCAATCACTGAAGGCTCCCTCTGGGCTCCGAGGGAAGCCTTGCTGACAGCCAGGGGAAAAATAGGACTTCGGTTCAGTAGCCACAGGAGGTGAATGTGACCAGCGAACTTAACAGACTTGCACGTGGGCCTGCAGTGAGATATCTAGCCTGGGAATCTTGGACTTCAGCCTTGCAAGACCCTGAGCAGGAGAGCTATCAAGTCATTCCCAGAGCTTTCAACTGACAGAACTACAAGCAAATAAATGGGTAGTGATTTATTATGCAGCAGTAGCTGACTAATACTTCCCAGTGGTGATTCAGCCCCAGGAGAGGGGCACTGTGGGTCAGGCAAGGAAAAATCCCCACCCAGAATGTGTGTGTGCTCTTAGTGTTCCCCTACATCTCATGGCCATGCCCCCAAACCTGTGGCCACCTGCGTGGCTTCCACTTTCCCTTCTCTTCTCATTTTATCTGGTCAGGGTCCTAGCCATAGGAGTCCCTGTGCATGAGACCTACATAGCTTCTCTTGCTTCCACGAGTGTGTTTCTCCCACCCAACGTCCAGCCTCCTCCTCCCTTGCCATAGGTCACAGTGCCAATGTCACCTCCTCGGGATCCTTTTTTAGTTTCTTCCTCTCCTAGACAACATCAGGACCCCTTTTCTGTTCATATCCCATGCATCACTGTCACTGTTGGAAATTGTCCTTGTGAACAGGAGTCACTTTTGTGATATCTACACCACACCTCTGACCAGGGCAGGAAGATGGTCTATCTAAGCTCACTGCCCCACCCTGCCACCTGGCACAATGCTGGGAGCACTTCTGCTCTCTGTAGCAGAGTAGCCAAGCCAAACACATTGGCTCAGTGCTGCAGCTTGGCAGAGCGGCCATGGAGAAGGCAGGGTATGGATAGGAGAGTGGTGCTGCAGAGATTATGGAGAACCACTTGGGCAACTCTCCTTGAAGGAGGAGCAATTGTCTCCATTTCAGCTGAACCTGGCTCTATTTCCATGTATTGATGAGTACAGAGCTGGCTAGGACTTTTCCCTATCCCCTCAGTTGGCTTTAAGCAAGGCATATCAGTCCAGCTGAGGTGCTGATTTATAGTCTTTGAAGCAAAGATGACAGGCAGTATTCTCCCAGATTCCCATTGTTCGCTTGTGTGAGCTGAGATGAGGAGAGATGAAGAACCAGTGCTCCATGCTGGTGCTGTCTACTGGGATCAAGCCTTGAGATAAGTGGCTATGACTTCCCAGGGCTTAAAAGATTACACATCAGAACTGAAGCACTAACCCCAAAACATTAGATATTATCTCAATTGTGTTATGCAGATTACTCTTTCTGCATATCCTTCTCTCTGCATATTACAGAGGTGATTCTGGCCTCCTCCCTACCCCAGCTCACAGTACTTACCTACTTCCCAAGCTTGTCACAGTCACTCATCCTCAAGCCATTCCCTTCTTCACGAATCAATAAAGCCTGAGTTCGTCCCTGGGTCAAGGCCTTTGTTCCAGATAGCCATCATCATGGCTGGATTTAGGACCCCTTGGCCCTCCACAGCTAGATATGCCTTAGTGTCTTTAGTCTCACCATGGGTTGCACTGGAAGTGGTAGATTGGAATTAACTTGCTAGAATTTCAATAACTTTTCCATGGGATTACAAATATAAACTCCCTGGGTCATGACAAGGACTGGAAAATGCTCTCTGTAGGAGATGGTGGGGGCAGCCATGAAGAAAGGGAGAACTGGAAGGGGTTAGGCAAATGTAGGGGCAGACTGTCTCATCAGGGGCATGGGAATATATGCACGGAAGATAGGAGGACCAAGAGAGTCATGCGAGGCCAGGAACTACCAGCACTAGGGTGTGCCCTTGAGAGCAGGGGACTGAGGTGGAGGTAAACACCAGGGAGCCTGGAGATGGGGAGGACTAGATAAGGCAACCCTAAAGGCTTACATTTTGTGCATGGGTTGGGGAAAGGATGAAGATGCAGGAAGTGATGTTGTGGGGCAGAAGGCCCATTCTCCTGTCCCCAGTAGTGCCTCTGGAGACATTCAAGCCTCAGTAACAGAAAGAGATGAAGGCTGTGAAGGCCAGCGATGAGGGCCTGAAGGACAACGGAGGAGCAAGGCAGTGCCAGGAGGGAGTACAGGGAGGCACCCCATCACAGGAGCTGGCACTATCAGCTGCAGTCTTGATTTCCAGACTGACCTCAGAGGCCTGGGGGCCCACTCACAGGACTCCAGGGAGGAAGGGTGATGACTGAAGGAGTCTTCTGTCTTCCTCTTGACCCCAATATCCTAGCTTGGGGATGGCCAAGCAGGGACTCCTTGAACATCAGTCATTGAATAACAGCTGCTGGGGAGTCCTGGGGAGCCCTGTGGACATGGCAGACTTGAGAGGGAAAGAAATGGACATTGTGCCAGGGAAGAAGCGTGCTCAATAAGCACATGCCTATGATAGACGTCCGAGAAGAACAGGACTTCCAAAATCCAACATGACAGATCCACACATGGATAGTGCCATCTGAACATATCACTGGCCAATGTGAACTTCAGTTTCCCAACATGCTCCACAGTTTGGGTTGAATCTGGAATGTCCCCAAAGGCCCTCGGGTTAAAGGTGTGGTCCTGACCTGGAGTACTGTTGAGAGGTGGCAGAATCTTTAGGAGCTGGGGGGAGGGGGAGGAAGTTAGGTCATCAGCAGTATGCCTTGAAAAGAGATATTAGATCCCCGGCCGTTCCTCTCTTTGGTTCCTGGCTGCCAAGAGGTGAGAAGCTTTACTCCACCACACCCTCCCTGCCATGATGTTCTTCCTCACCTCAAGCCCACAGCAACAGAACCCAATAACAATGGGCTGAAACCTCTAAAATTGTGAGACAAAATACTGTATGTATTTCCTCCTTTAAGTTGTTGATCTCAGGTATTTTGTCATAGCCACAGAATTTGACTAACTCACCCTTCTTCAGGTCTCAGATTCAAGGTCATCTTCTCAGAGTGCCCTCCCCTGTTAGTCTCTGTCCTATTCATCTCTTCTCTAATGGCTGTTTCCTTCATTCTTTGAGATGGCCAGAGTCACATCTGCTCAGCCACAGTGCACCCAAGCCATGGTGTATCAGTGAGGAGAATGGCACTTGGAGAGGAAGTAAGATGGGCGAAGGTGCCCAGCATGACATCTGCTTCATTGTTTCTGCCATTTCCTTGAATCAGGAGATTCAAACAGAACTTGGTAACCAAGGAGTGGAGCCAAGAGTTTCCTGGCAGGCCAACTCTAATCCTTGCCCACATGGGCCTGGAGCTTGCCTGGACTCCTTCCTGGGCAGCGGCACACAAGCAAGTGACCCTGGCCTGCATCACGGGACTCTGAGTTAGAACACATGTTTTCACTGGCTGTCTTCACCAGCACTGGTGCCTGCCCAGCCCAGCCCTTCCTGCTGGCTAGGGCCAATGGCCAGTTGGCACCAGGCAGGGCCTCCGGAAGTGGCTCCCTCTGGTGCAAGAGAGGACTCTGGAGGGGCCATCCCAAAAGTCACAAGTATGGGGCAGCCAGTGAGATGCTTGCTGAGCTGTTTGGCTCTTCTGACAGCTATGTTCCATGGACCTTGGGCCTTAATGGAGGATGACGGTGTGGCAGTTATTTCTATCTCCTTTCCGGCTGGACCCTGGAGCCACCCTTCTTGCTACTGCTCCCCTAGTGAGTCCCCCAGAGACCTCATCCTCACGTGTTGTCACTCAGAGGGGGACTTGAAACAGGCAGACATGGCAGGGGGTTGAAGGACACACAGAGGACATACTCCTAGGTGACACTCTCAGTACAGGCTCTAGGTCCTCTCCCCTCCCAAGCAGGGGCCTTGGACATGGATGGATGGGTAGTATGCTCTGACCCAAACACTGCACAATGGCACCAGGCCCACGCTTATCAAAATAGAGGAGATTCTGCCACCTCTTTTGGATTTCAGGGGACCAGAGAAGAGAAGTGTGAGCCAGGGGTGTCCAACAATTGGCCTTCGGCCAAGAAATAGAGAACAAGATCAAATCCTTAACCACAAGGTTTTGTTCTAGAGCCACTGTTTGTCAGAGGACAGCAGCCTGCCTTGGGCCACAGTGAACTGGGGCACAGTCCATCCACCACTTATATTAACTTGGCACCATGCAAGGCTTGTTTACAATGAGAATGTTCCTTGTATGAATTTGTGGACCACACTAAAGTCCTGAAGGTAGGTCAAGTATAATGGCTCCTGCTGTGACACATTCACTTCCCACTGTTACTATCTGCCTGTCTGACTCTATCTGACCAGTTATATATATTGAACTACAGGGGACTCTGCCTTTTAAGGACATGGATTCTAGATCCCACTGGAATCAAACCTATTACATGGCACAGACTTGCTGGAGAACTAGCAATTTGCAGGTGGTTTTCATTGCGATTCCATCTCCCATTTCAGATGAGTAGTCTGCTGTTGCCATGGTGAATCAGTATTATACTGTGACCTTGATGCTGAGCAGAAATGTACGTTGCCTCGACCATGATTGCACAAAATGTGTTGTCTAGGAAACTGCACAGTTCCAGGAACAAGAAAGGCTAGATAATTCTTGGCTTTCACAAAAGCCACACCGGGTTACCTTGTACCTAGCAGGGTCTCAGCTTTCCTTGTGGGGGACCTCTGGGCTCTGTGTTCATGTGTGTGACACAGACCAAGATCAAGAGAGATGGGAAAGACAGGGACAGGCGGAAAGACAGCAAGCATTTCGCACTGCTCTCCACACAGTGGAAAATTTCAGGCCAGGACAAGCCTCTGCAGCTGTTGCTTGGAGGCGGCTGAGGCTTGCAGTGCCCTCTCCCGTCTCTTACTAGCAGCTGCTGGGGAGGGGGGCAACATTTCCGGCCTCCAGCCCAGTCCCTGTCACCCAACAGAGTTCCGGAGCAGGGGAAGTATGGCACTGGAAGAGGGCCCCACTGGCCTCGGGGACATGCTGGTTTCCCACAGAACATGACCTGATTCTATTTATGGAAAATGCCCACACCTGCACCCACATATGCACACGTGTGCACATACCGCACACACACTGCACCCATAATGACCACAGTTTGAGAATATCTTGTGGAAACTGGAGCCTGCTACTCTCTCTATACAAATCAAGCACATCTGCATAGCTTCTCCCCAGGCCTGCCTTGACTGAAGATGGCCAGTTGGTCAGGATGGATGCCTCACCTCTGCGTCATCCAAGGCACTTCCTTTCCCCTCAGGCACAAGATCCCACCGCACCCTGGCCACCCCTCAGGGCCTTCTGTTCTCTCAGCCCTTGGCCAGTCCCCAACTCTCCACTACTCCTTCTCATGCTCCCTGAGGTTCCCTCTGGCCCAGGCCCCCAGTCCACTGTGGGACTAAAGAACAGAGGAGACATATGGAAAATATTGTTTGAATCAGTATCTGAGGAGGAGAGAAAATCATTGCAAGGTGACTAGCAAGGAGAGAGGAAGAAAGAAAATATGTTCTCTGGGAAAAGTCAAGTGTCACAGAAAAGTCCAGAGATGACACTGAATCCACTCTAAATCTTAGCACCAAGAAATAACCACATTAACATCACCTCAGGCCCAAGGGTGCAAAAGATAAAGACAGATAGATGCAGGGATGGGCAGGTGAGACAAGACCAGTTTCCAAATACAGAACTATGTAATGTGCTAAATACTTGGAAGAAATCAGACACAAAAGTCCACATGGTGTGGGGTTCCGCTTCTATGAAACATCTGGAATATGCAGAGACTGAGAGTGGATGAGTGCTGGGCAGCAGATGGGGCCTGGAGAATTGAAGAGTAACAGCTAATGGGGACAGAGCCTCCTTTGTGGTAGCAAAAATGTCCTGAGCGTGGTTAATGGTGAAAGTTGCACAACTCTGTAAATATACTAGGGTATCACTGAATTGTACACATTAAGGATCATTGTACACACATAGTGTTTATTCTGAAATTTTACACTTACATCATGTGGGAACAAAGAAAAAAACTGAAATAATTGTTGAACTTGTATTAAATGTTTCTTCGTAAGAGGTATTAGTTCCTCAAATATTCCATCAAAGTTAAGGAATACATCTACAAAAATTGCTAAGCTATTTGAAATATTATGTTCAGTGCATGTTCCAACACAGTGTCCAACAACTCCTGTGGTAACAGAAAAAGAAATCATCCCTCACATACGTCCTCCCACAGCTTCAGCCCTTCACCTCTGATTCTTGTCAATTTTATATTGTGAAGGTTTCATTTTCGGTTTCGTTTCTGTTTTTGTGGTACTAGAGATTGATCCCAGGGCCTTCACACTGAGCTACATCCTCACCCCTTTTTATTTTTGAATCTTGAGACAAGATCTACTAAGTCACTAAATTGCTCAGGCTGGGCTTGGCTTGAGATGGTCCTGTCTTGGCCCACCAGAGTGCTGGAATTACGGGCACTCCTCAGCTTATTACCTCTTGGGGATTTGGAATTGAGCCACCTGGAAAACAATAACTTAGCAAAGAAAAAAAAAAGAAGTAGAGATCCAGAAATAAAAAAGGAGCAGGTAGAAAAACTAGAAACTACAGGGAGAACCAAAGGCAATGCCAAGGTAAGCAGTCTGGAATGCTAACCCCAGTTACGGGAAGGGAACCTATCTCCACAAAGGTAAGCCCAGAGAAGGTTAGCAGCCCCAGGGAGGAAAAGACAGAGCAGACCAGCACTAACCCCAACAGAATCCCACAGCACTGTGAGCTGCAAACACAGTGTCAGATTTTGCTCTAAAAATGACTCCTTCCACACAGCAGGGTAGAGCTGGAGAAGAAAGTCATGGCCTGTCATACTTGGGAGTGATACAATTAGAAGCCATTTAGGAAAGGAGCTTATTGTTTAAGATTGAGCCACTCTGGAAATGAAAAATATCACAGAACAGCTTCATTTCAGGATCCCTGGGGTCCCCCTATCACAGTGAATGAGTGAAAGACAGTCACAGAAGGTAATCACAAACAAGGGGCAGGCTAGTTAAATTCCCGAGAAGTTTAAACAGTGGTGTGTTCAAATTGCAAGGAATGTGGTAGTTCCACTCTTTATGGCAAGCAGCTAGTGGTTATGTGGTTTTCTGCAGGGGCTGGGAGCTGCAAGTGCTAATATTAAGTCCAGCAGAAAGTGTGGCCTCCCTCGCTGCCTAATTCCAGTACAGAGCTCACTGGTCTGTTTGCTTTTCACACCTGTCAGCATGATCAAGGACATGCCTTGACTCTGACAGTTGCCATATACTGGGATATATGGGCATAAAGGCCTCTGGACCAAGGAAGGCACCTCATGAGCCCACAAGCTATAGCAGTGATCTGAGGAGCACAAAAGGGCACAAACACTAAGAGCTACTAGAGTGATCACAGCCCTGAGAGAGACAACATATTGTTCACTGACCAAGTCCAGAAGGAAAGGCAGGGTGGGATGTAGCATACACACAGCAAAAAGTGGCTGTGGAAACAAAATAGGCCCTAGTGTGACTCTCTATCTCCTACTCATATATGATTAGTTCCAATACTATAGGCCCTGGAAAGAAATCACTCACCCAAACACATACAGAAGTATTTTATTCATTTTTCTTTTTCTTCGTTTGCTTTTTCATGTTTTTTGTTTTTCTTTTCTATCTTTTCTTCTTTGTTTTTATTCTATTTTCTTGCTGTTCCTTATCTGTCATCTCCCTGTTATTTCTGTCTAATTCTATTAACTTTCTTTCACCTTTTTTTGTCTTTTTGAGATAGGGTCTCACTCTGCAGTTCAGGCTGGTCTTGAGCTCACCTTGTAGCCCAGGCTGGCCTCAAACTCACAGTGATCCTCCTGCCTCAGCTTCCCAAGTGCTGGGATCACAGTTGTGCACCACCACACCTGGCATCTTTCACTTCTTAATTTGATTTTAATCTAACTTGTCTCTCCTCCACTTCCTTTTCTTTCTTTTTAAATTTATTTTTCATTTTCCCTTTCCCCACCTTTCCCATTTTTATTATTATTGATATTAAAGCTCTATTAACTTCTAGCTGTTTAGTTGACTATGTTATTGCTGAATTTTTTTCTATTGTTAATGGTATTATCATTCTTACTTTAGTAGGTATTTATTGTATGTCAATATTTGGTTTGTATTTGTGTTTACATTATTACTGCCAATCTCTTTCATATTGTTAAGGATAGTATAGTTGTGGCTATTATTTGTTCTTATGGTATGTCAATAATCTGTTATTCTTTGACTCAACTATTATTGTTATTTCTATTCTACAGTTAATGGTGGCATAGTTATTCCTTTTAATTGTTTTTTTACTGTAAACCAATATCTGGTTTGTCTTTATATTAGCAACATTGCTGTGGTTTGTTTTCTTCTTTCTGAGTGGTGCTAGGAGAATCAAGCCCCTAGAAGGAGGTTGGACATGAAGAAGTCTCTCAAATACTGTACTAAATAGGTTGAAGGGGTATAATCACCAAAATATGACCAACTCCAAGGACATATAACAAGGAGACAGAACCTAAATAAAGAGATCTCCACAGTAGTGACAGTTTTTTTGCCCTAACTGATTTTCAAGTCACAGTGTAAAAAAAAAAAGTCACAGTGTAAGAATAATAGAAACATGAGAAAAAAGGCAACAAGATGCCTCTCAAGACTTCTCATTCTCAAAAGCTTATCTCACAAACACTGAAGTGGATGAGACTATAGGCAAAGAGCTCAAAAACAAAATGGTCAAAATGTGCGAAGAGATAAAAGAAATATAAGCAAATGCATAACGTATTTAACAGCATTAAACAGCTAAAGGATTTCACCAATAAAATGTTCAATGAACTTAAAGATGAGACAAACTATAAACCAATTGAGTTAAGTAAGACAATACAAGACATGAATGACAACTTTGGAAAATAATTATAAACTACAAAACAAAGGCATGCAGAGATTGATGATATGAAAAATTCAGTGGAAAGCACAGGTAGCAGACTTGACCAGTGTGAAGACAGAGTGTCAGAAATAGAAGACAAATTGGGTACAGTAGATCATAAACTCAATAATACCCTAAAAATGACAACAAGACACCATGCAGGTTGGATCCAACAGCTGCTAGATGACTCAAAAACTTTTTAAAAGCCAATCAGAATTATAGAAATAAAAGAAAAATGAAAAGATGACTCAGAAGGTATGAAAACTTGTTCTCTGAAATCATAGCAGAAAAATTCCCAAGCCTAGTGAAAGAATTCAATATTCAAGTACAAGAGGCATATGAAACTCCAAATAGCCGTGACCAGAAAAGAACCTCTCCATGATATATCATAGTCAAAATTCCAGAGAATCAACAAAAGGAGAAAACACTAAAAGCTGTTAGAGAAAAACAGAAAATAGCCTATAAAGGCAAGCCCATCAGAATAATTTTGGGTTACTCAAAACAAACATTAAAGGACAGGAGAGCCTGAAACAAAGTTTTGCAAGCTCTAAAAGACAACAATTGTCAACCCAGACTTTAATATCCTGCATAACAAGCCTTCAAAATTGACAGAGAAGTAAAGACTTTCCATAACAAAGAAGGAAATACATGACCACTAAACTAACATTACAGAAAATACTTTAGGAAATCCTATCCAGAAACAGGGAGGCAATCAGCACCAAAGAGCCCAAAGCAAAGTATACATCTAACTGGGAGACTAATTAAACCAAAGGAAAATGCACTGGAGAAATACCAGAATGACAGGATTCACTAAACACCTAACAATAATAAATCTCAATGTCAACGGTGTTAACTCCAAAATCAAATGACACAGATTGGCAGATTGGATAAAAAACAAAATGCAACCACCGATTGCCTCCAGAAGACCCACTTCATCCAAAAGGAAGTATATGGACTGAAAGTGAAAGCATGGAAAATGATCCTTCATTCAACTGGAGCCCAAAAACAAGCAAGAGTAGATAGCTTATTTTCAGATACAGCACACTGAAAGCCAAAAATGATATGAAGAGACAAAGATGACCACTACACACTGGTAAAGGAAATAGTTCAACAAGAAGAGATAACAACTGTAAATAACTAGCATCAATACAAAGGATCAATATAAATAAAATGATACAAGGATCAATAAAATGTAGGCACACCCGATTTCACAAAACAAAAACTATCAAACTTAATTATTTTGTTTTGTTTTGTTTTGTTTTTTTGAAACAGGGTCTCACTCTGTAGTCCAGGCTGGTCTTGAACTCACTATATAGCCCAGGCTAGCCTCGAACTAGTAGTGATCCTCCTACCTCAGCCTCCCGAGTACTGGGATTACAGGCATGTGTCAGCATGCCCAGCAAACTACAAAATTTAAAAGTACAGATAGACATTAATACAATCACAGTGTGGGACTTCAATACGCCATTCTCACAATTAGCAGGTCAACTAGACCAAAAAAATTCAACAAAGAAACATCAGAGGTAAGCCACACTCTCGAACAAATAAATGTACCATATATCTACAGGGTTTCATCCAACAAAAGAATACACATTTTTCTCAACAAGTTATGGAACTGTTTCCAAAATAGACCCTAAGTTAGCCCATAAACCATGCTTAAATAAATACAAAAGAACTGAAATAATCCTCTGCATACTCTCAGATCATAGCTCATATAAATATAAAAGAATTGAAGTAATTCCCCATGTACTATCAGATCATAGCTCAGTGAAGCTAGAAATCAAGGTAAAGGAAACCACAGAAACTATACAAACATATGGAGATTAAATAATACATTACCAAATAGTCAATGGATCAAAGAAGAAAACAGGGAAGAAATTTAAAAGTTCCTAGAATCAAATGATAATGGAAGCACAACTCACCAATACCTATGGGACACGATGAAAACAGTTCTAAGAGGGAAGGTGTCTAGACATCCCCCAAAGCCTTATGTGATCATAGGGCTTTTTCAGATGTGGCTGAATCTGGAGTGTGTAATGCTGGGATTAATGGTGTGTAATAAATTCACTGGTTTGGCACCACCCTAATCCCAGCAGCCTAGATAGAATATAAAAGGATCAGAAAGACAGTGTGAAGGACAGTTGTTGATTTGACTGTCCTCTGCCTGCCATATATTGTTTCTCCTCCACAAAACCACCCTGCCCTGGAGCCAGCCAATTATAGACTGAACTCTCTCCAAAGTATGAGCTAAATAAACCTTTCCTTCCTTAATTTGGGCATTGAGTATTTTGTCTCAGCACCAAGAAAAGTAACTAAGACAGAAGGATGTAACTGTAAATGCACACATTAAAAAATAGAGCAATCTCAAGTAAATAACAAAATCCTTGAAAGAGAAGAACAATCCAAATCCCAAACTAATAGAAGTTATGAAGATCAGAACAAAAATTAATAAAATTGAAACTAAAATAAAAACAATATAAAAGTCAATCAATCAAAGAGTTGGTTTTTTGAAAGAACAAGAAGAGGATCTGGAGATGGGAGAGAGGGGAAGAAGGGTAGGGTGCAGAAGTAAAAAGAATTAAAATTCCATCTTATATGTACCAATTACCCCACAATAAATGTAGATACTACGTGTCATAAATATAAAAAGTTGAGAAAGAAACAAGAAGCTGGCTAACATACCCACTGATCTGTGTACACCTCAGTTTATTCTATACCTTAGCTACTGTGAATGCTGCTACAACAGATGTGGGAGGGCAGATGGCTCTTTGAGACACGTTGACTTCCTTTCCTTCGGATCTATACTCACTGGTGAAAGTATTAGATCCCATGGCAGTTCTATTTCTAGTTTTTTGAGAAACCTCCCCACTGTTTTCTATAATGGTTGTACTAATTTACATTCCTACCAACACAGTATGAGAGTTCCCCTTTCTCCCCATCCTCACCAGAATGTTTTCTATTTGCCTTTTTTATAATAGCCATTCTAACTGGGATGAGATGATTACCTCATAAACCATTAGTTCAGAACAGAGGACCCACAAACAAATCCATGTATTTACAGTCAACTGACTTTTTACAAAGGCACTGAAAACATACTTTGGACAAAAAAAGTCTCTTTAATACATGGTGCTGGGAAAAAATGGGTAGCCACAGGCAAAAGAATTAAACTAGATCCTAATCCCTCCAAAATGAATCAAAACCTTTAATGTAAGG
Source organism: Dinomys branickii (assembly GCA_004027595.1). Taxonomy (NCBI): domain Eukaryota; kingdom Metazoa; phylum Chordata; class Mammalia; order Rodentia; family Dinomyidae; genus Dinomys; species Dinomys branickii. The sequence goes on along the minus strand of PVLD010027628.1, from coordinate 6,671 downwards.
TTTGAAACTATGAAACTGCTGGAACAAAACACAAGGGAAAGGCTTCAGGGAAGCAAGATTTTTTTTTCACTATAACCCCAAAAGCACAGGCAACAAAAGCAAAACTAGACTAAAACACTCTTACACAGCAAAGAAAGTAATACAATGAGGTGACAACCTACAGTAGGGAAGAAAATATTTGCCAGCTACGCACCTGACAAGGGACTGATATCCAGAATGTACGAGGATCTTAATCAACTCAAAGGCATAAAAAAAAATCTGATTTTAAAATAGGCAAAACAGCCAGGCGCAGTGGTGCATGCCTGTGATCCCAGCACTCAAGAGGCTGAGGCAAGGGGAACATTGCAAGTTCGAGGCCAGCCTGGGCTACAAAGTGAGTTCGAGACCAGCGTGAACTGCATAGTGAGACTCTGTCTCGAAAAAAGGAAAGACAAAAATAAATAAATACATAGAAAATAGGCAAAGGACTTGAACAGACATTTCTGAAAAGAAGGTATACAAGTAGCCAACAAGTATGAGAAAAATGTCTGGCATCACCAATCCTCTTATTATTTTTGTACTATTACCATTTTATGTATAAGACCTGTGTTGGCTTATTCATGTGCTTTATTTTCTCCAACATCTTAAAATCATCTCCCACTCCCACGTTATCTGACTGGGATGTTCTGTGATTCCTTTGGCGTTCAGCCTTAAGTTCCATTACTCTAATCAGATTTGCTGGGCTTTTTTTTCTATGACTTTTGAGACTGTGACCCTTAACCTGGAGACAATCTGCTTTCTGCTCTGGTTCTAAGAAGACACTGTGGGTTCAGCTTGCTCCTCCTGCTCTCTGTCCAGACTTAGCAGTACTTGGCTGATCTGCTGACTAATTTGTGGTTTGGAATTGTAGTAGTTTCCAGTGGTATTTTTCTCTTTGAAGTTGTCTTTGAAGCAAGGCCAGTTCATCATTTTTCTATATTACTGGAAAAGAAAAAAGCCTAGGGCCTTGAAGGAATTTCCTTTCTGAAGTCTGTATCTTTAGCAGTCAGAAAACTGTATAGGCCATGAACACAGAGTGCCCCAGCTCTGTTGGTTCACACACCAAGTGGGACATGGAGAGGCTAATTGCCAGGAGTCCTGGACTGGGAAGCAGGAATCTGTAGCCCCAGCTTGAAAACCACACTGAGCTGGAGTGGCCCAGTGCATCTGAGCTAAAGGATCATTGGTGGAAAATACCGAGCCCTGATCTCAGCCAGGTGCCAGATTTGTGGGGCCCTACCCATTGTGTTAGTGAACTGTCACAATAAGCCTTAGGGCTAGGTCTCGCAGCTGGCAGTACTTGAGCTGGGAGCAAATTGAGACCTCTCAGAGGAACCAAAGACAGTGAAGATGAGGGGGTCTCCCCATAGCTGCAATCATGCCTGCAAGTAGCTAACAGATAGGGCTTCATGCTCTTTGCTGGGCGTGATGAGGCTTTGGGGGCAAATCTGGCTGTTCCTTCTATAGCCCAGGGAATTAGATTGAGGCCCTTCTTACCCACTTGTGAAGAGGTTAAAGAGAATGTGGCCCGAAGCAACCCTTGAAAGGCAGGTAGGCAGGCAGCTCAGGAGCCCCCAGGGAGCAGGGCAGAGCAAGGGACTGAGAAGCTAGTCTTCTCAGGCTAGGAAGAACCCAGGACAGGCTTTGTTCCAGGAAGTAAGCCGGGAATGAGCCCGAGAAGTATGCCAGATAAGGTTCTGCACAAAGCATAACTCCCTACCTGAATTGACAGCTGATGTCTCATGGGATTGCAGCTATCACAGTTGGGGGCTGAGGTCTATGCCAGGCTGTTGCGTCCATGTGTGCTGCTAGAGCTGAAGTCAGAAGGGGTGAGAAGCAAGGAAAGTAAGAAGAGCCAGAGCTCATTCTGCCTGCCACCTCAAACCTCCACCAGTGGGGACCTGTAGGAGTTGTCAGCAGCCTTTCCTGTGGAGCCACCCTGCACTTGCACTTGGGCCTGCACTTGGAGACCTGCAAGGAGATACATCACACTGTGGGAATAGTAGACCAGGTGAGATAGCAGGTCAGTAGTGCCATGCAAGCTGTAATGGTTCCTGGTCTACACTGACTTCTATACAATAAAACAAAAATAAACAAAAGTTGCCTTCTGCTTCATCCAAATTTTTCTTGTGTACCATCTGCATCTCAGCTGATAGTACCAGAGGACAGGGCTGGACCAATGGCCCCAACTCAGAGATGACTCAGAGTTCCTGGACAGCCACTGAGGAAGAGCAGCATGAGCCCCCATGACTCAGACAGAAGAGACCAGAGGCAGGGTCTCTGGAACATCCCTCAAAGGCAGCTCACACTTGGCTTCTCACAGCCTCTTTGAAGAGCAACCCCAGGCCCACTTAAGCTCCCAGTGCATCAGGAATGTAACAGGTGGAAAGAGTGACAACTTGCTCAGTGATGAGGGGATTTGTTCATCCTGGAAATGGGACTCAGGGGCTTCTCTAGCCCTAAACCTTCAGAAAGACGTGAGCTCTGGGGACCGACAAAGCGGTCACTGAGGGAACAAGCATGTGTTAGGTCACCCTGAGTCTGAGCCCCTGCTTACCTTCTGGGGGACTTGCTCAGACCCAGTTTGGAACTGACCCCATGAAACAGATACTGTATCCATTCACCAAGCAGTCTCCCTTTCATTGTTCTGGGCCTCTCACAACAGATATCTCTGTGACCATTTGCTGAACACAGTGTTCCTCTCCAGGGTCAGAAGATAAGTTGACAGAGGAGGGCACAGGGCTAGGAAGGTACCTGGCAGCTCTGAACTTCAAGAGAAGCCATCCACTCAGTTGGCTTGGGGTTTTACCTCCTCTGAGCCACAGTTCTGTGGCCCACACCAGCCCTGCCTCAGGCACCAGCAATGAACAGGGCTGGGCAGGGGCAGTGGAGATGCTGCAGGAGGAGCAAGAAGCCAGATCACTGTGGGCCTCAGGTCCCAGTGGAGCTCACAGCATGGAGAATAAGGAGGGAATATGAAAACTATGGCAAAGGTCTGTGGAGAAGGTGCTCACTATGTCCCCAATCCCTGAAGCTTCCTGTATTTTGTTCATATCCCAGGAGCTTTGAGGAATGGGACACAGAGTGGAATGGTGATGGTGCTCCAGCAACAACCAGTTTGCTCTGCCCCTTGCTTGGCTGAGCTTTGCTTTTGTGCGTCTCCCTGGGCTGGATCCAGGATTGTGTTCCTCCTTCTGTTTACAGGGAGTAGGGAAGCTGCAAGATTCTAAACATGGCTGGGAGGGCTTCTCAGGCAGGGACATTGTGCCCTGCTGTTTATTCTCTATCAGACTCAGAACCTCTCAACCTTTAGCTGGGGCCCTCAGGCCCTGTTTCCCAAGCACCCCACATCTTTAACTTCCAGTGCTGAGGGCCTGCCCACCTGGGCATGTGTTATGGCTAGATGTCCCCCCCCCAAAGCCTGACACAGTCATAGATAGGGAGTTTCAAAAGTGGCTGGATCAGGGTGTGTAAATGTGGACTAAGTGTGTGATATTGGGATTAATGGAAGCCCCACTCTGGGTGAGGGTGGTAACAATCAATAGGCTTGTAGCCTTGATGGAGTATAAAGGGACAGAAGCAAGAAGGTTCACTGTTACTGCCTTCTGCCTGCCACACACTGTTTCTCCTCTGTGATGTCCCTCTGCTGTGCCGCCCTGCCTTTAAGTCAGCCTCCCATGAACTAAAACCTCTACAAACTGTGAGCTGCAATAAGCCTTTCCACCTCTGACTTTAGATGTCAAGTTTCTTGTCTCAGGAACAAGAAAAATAACTAAGACACCTTGCTTCCTCTAGACCCAGTGCCCTGCCTCCTGACTGTGATCAGCCTCATTCTGGACCACAGGAGGGCAGCAGATCTTCATTCCCTGCCAGACCTGGGGCATCTGTGCAGATGCCTTCCAGAGCAATGACAGAGGAAGACACAGGAGTTGTTTCTTCTTTTCTCAGAAAGAGTGATCGGGGGCTTAGAAGAGACCCAAGACTTGAAATGGAGAATGTGCCTTTGGCTCTGCTGTTAAATGCACCCAACAGACGGGGAAGTAGAAACTTCCCATGTGAAGTAGTAGAAATGACTGTTGGTGAACTAAATCATGACTGTGGGGTGGAAGGGACCTCCCCATCCTCTGGATTTGCTCACTGACTGACTGGTGGGGTCATTGTGAAGTGTGCGATCTGTGACATTTCTGCAGAGCCCGTGGCACACATAGACACCAGATGGGATGTGTAAGTGAGTTCACTTGAAAAGGGCTAGGAAAATTATCATAGGAGACTGCCAACGAGGGGCTTCGAATCTTATAGGGGAAGTGTGCTTGGCTCATGTGGTATCATTTCCTTCTTTGGCTTTCATTACAGCAATGGGAACAGGGTAGAGACAGTCTAGGACTGGCAGGGTCACTCTCACACACATTCCCTGAAGACCTTGCTACACCCAACACAAGGATAAATGAGACACAAGCCTTGACCTCATAGGACACTGGCAGCTGCCTTAAGGGCTTAACAGATTTGTGAGGGGGCCTCACAACAGCCACAAGGACAGGAAGCATGTGGTCAGGCTGTGGTCAGCTTGCACCAAGAAAGCCTTGTTTTCCTTAAACATAAATTACTTGTGGAGGCTCATAGAATGGGCAGAAGGCCAAGAACTTTGGAGCACGGAGGCATCCCAGCTTCCACAACCTAAGCAATGGCCAAGAGCAGACTCAGGCTGGCAAGCACACTGCCTGCTGCCAGGTGGATCCAGGCCTTCAATCATGCCCTATCCTGGCAACTCCTGTTCTGATTCAGAGATCCAAACAAGGTATATGATTTTCTGAACCTAAACCACATGCCCAGCCCCTGAATGGTTCCTATGCCTTCAGTGATATAACAGGTCCCTACCTTTGACCAAATTTGCAAGCAGTGAGGAATTCTCCAAAATCTTAAGAAAATTAAGAGGACGGATCATTTCACTCTAGGTAGTGTGAAAAAATACGTAGTTTGTCAGACTTAGAGTTGTTGTACCAACTCTAACAAAACATGAAGATGCAAGGTTATGAAGGAAGTATCATTACATATGACTACCTGACAGTGTCTGTCCTAAAAGACTGACAGAATTACAAGCTTGCATTGGACCTGCCCTGGCCCACATGGCTCTCGAAATTCCTGGGGGGAGCGGTAAAAGGAAGAAGAAATAAAGGTAAGAGACAGAAAGCTGAGGTCAGGTGGAGCCCTCTCTCCAGATAGGAGGAAAGGAACTGCTCAACCACTGCAGCAAGTTTATTTGTAGATTTGGAAGGTTGGTGTTAAGTGACACCCTTTTGCCTAGCAACCCATTCCTTGGATTGTCTTGGGGCTTGATCTTCAATGGACTGAAGCAGCTTGTTCACATGGCTTGCCGTAGGAATGCTTTTTTCTCAGACCAGCCTTGACTTGTCCCTGCATGTGTGATCAATTTCTAGCATCAGCAGCTCCCTACATATCCCCCTTTTCTGTTTTCTAGTTACAAGCAATAGATGGTCAGTTGAAGTTGGAGGAGCTGTGCTCGGAGGACTTTTGCAGACAATTTTCTTTCTAATGGTTATACTTTTCTGATGGATGTTCAAGACCAAGTTAAAGTGAGACCTATATTAATTAATTCTTTGCTATCATCAAGGTAATTAGGTCTCCTCAGAATTTATCTTGGAACCACATATAACACCTCTTAATACTTCTGTCAGTGTCAGTGCTCTGGATGAGTCACAGCCATTGCTTGACCAAGTTGCTTTCTGGAAAAGCTTGAAAGATTTTTTTTTCTCCCCTGGTGATACTCCTTAGGCACACTATACATCATAAATAACTTTCTTCTGTAGTCCCAAACACTCCTTGGTTGGAAAAACAAGGAATAACCAAGTTACAGGACATTGAAGCAGAGGTTCATTTATGTACTGTGTCCTCATTGACCTTGGAGGACTAGAGCCAAAATATTGGCTATCTTCTTAGTTCATCTATTTTTCTATTTTTTGTGTCTCCAAACCTCAGCTGTTGAACATCCAGAAGAGAAAAATAGTGACATTACACTGTAATGAAGGCAGTAAGCTTAAAATTACTGTGTTATCTAAATATCAAATACCTTAGAACAAAAAATAGAACTGCTATTTTCTAACAACCATGGATATTCTAATATTTGAATCCATATATAATGTTAACAGTGACATATTTTACACACAAAAAATTAGAAATCAAAACCATACATAACATTGCAATATGACAATCATGACATTTTGTAACACTTAAATTTTCATTTTGATCACTTCTCGGCCTTTTGGCTAAGATCAAGTGTAGTATCTGTCCTTATCAGTTTAATTTTCATTTTGACATAGGACAACTTTTTAAAGCAATCATTCCTATATAATACATAAGAAACTTTTACCTAACTTGTTGACCTCTAATGAGATGTATATCACATAAGTTTTTTGTTAAAGGCAGAGGTCTGAATCTGAAATAAAAGTCTATCACCATAAACATCCCCTGTTCCACACTTTGGAGGACCTGCACACCTGCAAGCATGAATATATTTAACACTACAAAAAATACACAATCAATTGTCAAAGCCATATGAAAACCTCTGAGCCAGAGCATCTTTAAATCAAAAAACTTGTTCTCTAGAAAATTTCATCCTTTTAATATTAACCTATGTA
>PVLD010027627.1:0-20498 GCA_004027595.1 Dinomys branickii | reverse complement strand
GATGTTTTTCCCTGGATGGAGATTTTCCCCGACTCAGAAATCCCGCCGGCCGGTCGCTGTTGCTCCAGTTCGCGCAGCGCTGGCTGCGGGGTGGGGTTCTGAGTGGGATCCCGGAGCGCTGCCCGGTTTGGTGCAGTTTGTCCCAGTAGCGCGTTCTCTGTCGGGTTCAGGAGCTGAAGCCGTTCTTCCCTCCACACTCGCTCTCTCGGCTGGTCATCTTCTTCCCGGAAGTCCTTATGTCTGTCTTCATATTGTTATATTTCATTGTTTGGGCGGTAATCCTCTGGGAGGTTCTCTCTCTGCTGCCTACCCGGTCGCCATCTTCCCGGAAGTTCCTATGCCATCTTAATAAAGAACAAAGGGCCTAGCTTCTGATGAAAGTGAAATGGTCTAGGAATTTAGAACCAGGGCACAACAAATTCTTCTCTTTCAAGTGTCTACAGACCCTTTAGCAAGAGTGTCTTCTCTTAGAGATAAGCCTGCCTTCTGCCTCCACCCCGCCTGCTGTGGTGTGGAGACCATGCCTCAAGTTAACACCTGTTTGCTTTCCATAAGTACCTCGGGGATTGTCAGCTGGGATCAGCTGGGAACAAGAGTGTGACTCAGAAGACATTTATTGCTCTCCTGCTCTTGCCAAGAAGTGCCCTGGAGTTGGGAGAGTGTAAAATGCAGCAGAGGAAGACTCATGGCCCAAGCGCCACCCTGCCTAGGAAGAGATGAAATTTTAGCATAAGATGGTGAAATTCTAGGACACAGTGAATTCCATGAAGAGGAGGGTCTCCAGCCCAAACAGGTTTGGGGCAGGGGAGGCTTTCTAAAAGAAGCAATTATCCTAGCAGGAATTTCAGGCATCCACACGAAATGAAATATCTATATTTTCCAACTTAGAAAATGGAGTAAGTGGCCACTGATTAATTCCGGAAGGGAAAAGTGTAAAATGTGCGTGTGTGCGTGTGTGTGTGTATCCCTATTCAGTACTTCAAAAGAGATAATAAAGAACAAAGTTTAGCTCTATATGTTTTTAAAGCAATAGTTGAGATCTAGCTTGGCCCCAAGAGAGGCTGAAGCAGGTAGTGGTAAACTTGGTGGCTGCAGCGGGAAAGACGGTGGTTTCAGTGGACACCAGTATCTCCAGCCCAGGAATTCCACTCTTATCCCTATGTCACTGGCTTCCTCCTGTGGCTTGGCACTGCCCATGGGGCAGGCTGGGCCTTTGAACCAAGAGGCTCCTCACAAGACATGCTTTGTGTCACAAAGGTCACTGTGCTGTGTGCAAGGACTAGGTGTGCCCTCCTTGGGTAATTAGTGCCCCAGTGGTGCCGACACATCCACAAACAGTGGCAATATGATGTCATCCAACAGAAAGGAGGTGGTACCTGGCTCAGACTCCACTTGATGTCAGAATGCTGCTCCTTCCAGGTCAGGCCCATATGGTGCTAAGTACTGTGAACAGAGTACCACACTGGATCTTCACACACTGCCATGTGTGAGTCTCAGTGAGGGAGTGGAGGCAGAGGGACTTGTTCAAAGTCATACGGAGCCAGGATTGGACCTGGGCTACACAGCTCCCTGCCTGTTCTCATGGCAAGTTGCTTGTCCTCCAGCGGGGGCTGTGCTGGCCTCTGCTTGGAGAAGCCCTGCCGTTGGTGCTTAGCATCTGATCTGGCTTTTGGGGAAAAGCAAAGGAAACTTCTATGAAGGACATACTGGGAGGAGGAGGTGGTTTTGGTTTTGTATCCCACCCTGCCACACACATTCACATGTGAGCTCACACCTAGAAATCACACACACACACACACACACACACACACACACACACACCTTTTCTCCCTACTCCCATAGATCCTAGTTTTACCTTTGGATCAAAACCAACCCAAGCTTTAAACAAAAGTTCAAATGCTAAGGCTTCGTTCCACATACGCTAAGTAATACTCTCTAGGGGTAAGACTTGGGTATCTGAATTTTTCCATTAAAAAGAACATACGTATCAGAAGCAACATTTTAGATAGTCCAGAAGAGAAAGTCCCCATTCTCCTCTCACCTGACCCCAAGTCCTTTTTCCTAAAGGCAAACTGTTTCAGCAGCTCTGTAAGTGCAAGGTGCTGTGGAAGGGTACAGCGGAACTAGAAACCCTTGGAATTTCTTTTAAGAACTGAAGCAGGACCTCATTAGCTGAAGTTGTGAATAATTACTAAGTGTCCGGGCTCCAGATTCTGGAAAGGGAACCAAAGTGATTCGTCACAGACAAACATTGGAAACCTCTAAGGTTTTGCTGACTCTGGCAAATATTTCTCTACCGTTCTCTTGTCTGTCTCTAGAGTCTCTATGATGGTGCTGGAAAGCAAGAATCTGCATATCTCCATTCGATAGTCTTGTGCTTCCAAATTCAGGTTAAATTGGAGTTAGAAATCCAAGACCTACTTCAGTGTTCTCGCTTTGGAGACTTGCAACTGCATGTCTACTTCCTAATGATAATGTTGACATTTTCTAGAGAATATCTATATCTGGAAAGGATCATTATATACTCAAATCAATTTATCTGAAGATGTATCAGCAAGAAATATCCATGTTGTATCCCAGACTAGCCCAGGTTGGGTTCTGTTTTTTTTCCCCCTGGATGGTCATTTCTAAAGTAGGAAAGTTTATGAAAATTTTTTAGCTGCAATCATTTTTACTTCCTGTTGTCCGGCCGGTGCGGTTGTTGGCATGATCTTTGCAGAAGCACTGCAGGGAAAGGTCTGAGTTTGCCACTGTTTTACAGGTGAAGCTGAATGAGGCACCAGTTAAGTCAGTGTTTTACCTACGGTCATGTTCTAGGTGGTCAAATTGGCGTCTGAACTTGGGTAGTGTTAGGTTTTTCTTTTGGCGCACATGAGAAATAGGACAGAGGTAAGAGAAGCCTTTATAGCTGGCACAGGAGGGCAGCAAGAGAATGCAGAAACCCTCTGAAGAGCAGGCAGCGGACAGTGAATTTATTGAGAGGGGTTGGGGGCGGAGTTTATATGGATGGCAAAGGCGTCGTAACAAAAGCTGATTGGGGCAGTGTTGGCGCATGGGGGCACGGGAAAGGAAACAGGAAGTTGAGGTCAAACTGGGAGGAGAAGAATACAGAAGTTAGTCTTGCAGTGACACGTTGTTGGTTTTGGACCCGGCCCCACGCTGGACCACCGCTATGACAACTTGGCAGACTTTTGACAGATTTTACATGGACAGAAAACCTTCAGGTAGCTCATTGTGAAGGTCAAGCTTCTGATTTTACAGGTGAGCCGACCGATGTACCAAGGTCACTCATCTTGTCGGTTCCAAATCTTGGAGGCCAGAGCTTCTGAATTTGTGACCAGTATGCTTTGGAAAACATGTCTGCGGACCTCTAGGAGCTGCCTCTGCTTTGGTGTATTTTCTTCTTGTTGTATCTTGCATGCAATTGCCCTTCCCCAAACACACACATGCACACACACATGCAAGCTTATAGTGTCCCAAGAACTACCCCTGATTGTCTCAGACTGTCTGTCCTGATCCCTAACTTGTCTTCGGTACGGATCCCACAATCCACTGACTTCCGGTGCAGTGGGTGAGGAAGTGTACCTGCGTCTCCATATAAACAGGATGTATGCTTTTGTCTCTCTGGCACCATTTACCTTCTGTCACGGGTTGCCCTGCCTGTTTCCTGCCAAATACACAGGTCCAAATGTGACTTACCCTTCAGACCCATCATGATACCATCTTATGAAGTGTGTGCAGTCCAGACTTATATGAGGCTTGGGGGAAGGAAAGGGAAAAGAGAAAGCAGTAGAACTCGGGCCAGCAGAAGTGAAGCTGGAAGATGGGTGCAGTGATGGATGTTCCTGAGTCTCATCAATAAATGTGACAGCTGTGGCCTACTGAGCCCCGCCTGGGTCCGCACTGTCATCTCTTTCAACCCTTGTAGCAAGTAAGCAGGGCTGTGTAGCTTGCTTCAAAGCTTGTGCTGTCCCTACCTGTTGTCTGGTCTCCTCAGACAAGTGGTCATGGGATAAGAAAGAGATTGCACCACCCCTGAACTGGAGGATTACGGGTCTGAACAAAGACTGGTGTCATGGGTTAAGACGATCCAAAGAGGTACCCTGGAGATTGGAAGAGGTGAGAAGTGTGGCCGGAGTGGAGCTCTCTTAGGGCCTTGGTCCCCGAAGCCTTTCTTCGCTGGTGAGACGACTCAAGACTTCCTGTGCTCAGCTGGGGATCAGGAACCTCGCTGTCGCCGTGTTTCTTTCACAACTTGAGCACCTTGCTTCATGTCATAGGGCTTTGGGCTCCCAAGGAGCTGCTCCCATAGGCAGGGCGTGTCCATTATGAGAGTGGCCGTGAGAGAGGAGCAGGAAAGGAAGTGCCCCAGTTTGCCCAGGGGCATGAGGGGGCTTCACAGAGACAGGAGGGGTCCGGGGTGAGGGATACTTGGGGTCAAGACACGCGTGCAGAGAGGACGTTAGGGGTGTGTCCAGAGCACAAGTCAAGAGAAAATAGCTGGGGGAGATAAGGCTGGAGGGGCACCCTCAGCTGGGCCTACAGGTGAAAGTCCATCTCCTAGGTGCCATATGACTTCTGCCAGGCTGACCACCCAGATACCTCAAGCCACCCTCTGCGCCTACCTTTGGATGATTTCTTTATTTCTAAGCTTCTGTTGGCTTAGCATTCCCTTCCTTCCCTAGTAGGTTGTATTCATCTTGGAGGGTGTTTTACACAGAGGCCCTGGCAGGCCTGCCTTGGTGCCCTTCAGCGGGAATCCACTGTCTCCTCAAAGTGTCTGTTCTCCTCAGCACTGGGCATGCTGTTTTGTGTGTCTCCCTGCTATTTGAGACCTTCATCAGAGGGACAATCTTACTTTCTTTTTGCACCCATCAGGCTCGCACATAGTGGGCACGTGGTACGTTTCGATGGTGGAATGATTTCAGTCTAGAATTCACAAGGTTTCAGGCAGACTGAGCAGTCAGCAGGACCCATGCATGACTCCAGAAAGAGAAGAAGGTAATTTTCTCACTTGTTTTTCAAAGGTTGATCAGGGCTGCTTATTTTATAGCAATCCAGCATCCTGCTCCCTGACCCCTTCTAGCTTTTGGTACCTGCCTAACCAGGCAATGTAATTTCTCTGCATCTCCCCCGCACATACGCACACTTTGTCACTTTTTTGCCCTGTAAGGAGCGTAGCAGCCCCTCAGGAGTTTGATTATATTGCAAGATGAATAGGACATTTGAATAATACTATTTAAATGAGTCATCTCAACCCTAGTGTAATTGTTCACCCCCGTCACATTTAACGTGATCACCATTTCCAAAAGAGTGTGTCGGGCCTGCATGGGGGATTGCTAAACTTGCTGGGCTCTGGTTCTCAGCAGCTAATTATTTGTATCACAGGGTGTGTCTTTTGTTTCACATCTGGACAGATGTGACCTCTTAAGCCACCATTCACCAAAGCTACCTGAACCAGCCTGCATGTATTTGCAGACGAACAAGCTGCATGTATTTGCAGACAGAAGTTAAACTGATTGTCTAGGGCTGTGTGTGTGTGTGTGTGTGTGTGTGTGTGTAAGATGCAGAGCGGAAGAGTGGAGTGAGTACAAGAAGTAACACCGGATGAAGGGTATGCAGCTGGGGATATAGCTCAGTGGAATAAGCGCCTGCCTAGCAAGTGCAGGGTCCTGAGTTTGATCCCCAGTACCGCAAAAACAAAACAAAACAAAAACAAACAAACAAAAAAAAAGGAATGGAAGGCTATGCAGTGTCAGGTCATGTAGGAAAGCTGGCCCTGAACCACTTCAGAGTTTATATCTGTGCACAGAAACCTTGTTTCATATTTCCTTTCTAAGAGTTGGATCTCTATTAAAATGAAGCCTGCACTGATGCTGTTGAGAAGAATCCAGCGGCCTTACAGTTTCTGTGTCCTGGAGCTGAGCCATAGCATGAGATGCTTACACTGCTCCAGTCCAGTGAGTTGCTTTTCCTTTCCTCGCTCACTTCTTTTCCTGTTGGAAAAATAAGTAATTGTCAGACTGTCAGGTGTAACTGACTGCAAAGCCTGTCAAAGTGCATGACCAGCTCCATGCAGAAGTGCTGGTTCTGTGGTCAAGCAGATGCCCACTCTTCCGACTGTGAACTTGAGCCACAGCCCACCAGCAGGACCCACGCACGGATGAAAGGTAATTAAACTTTTCAAATTCAGGGTGAACCACATTCCCAAAGCGACAGCTAAGGCTGGACATTGCCTCCATTCAGCAGATACTGTTAATCAGACAGATGCGCAGGGGCTGTGATACAAAAGAAACGGGCACAAGGAAGCTCTGGCCTCAAGAATGCCCAGTCCAGTGCTGTGGACAGGTGTGCAAATGGCTGCTGTGGGGGATTAGGACAGGACTGCAGCCTGAGGGACTGTGCTGGGTGTCACAGAGGAGAGGCCCTGGAGTTGGAACTTGAAGCATGTGTGGCAGTGTTTACCAGGGTAGGGAGACACAAAAGTGAGTGGCTGGAGCCTCATCGGTAGTGATACAGTTGAGGTAGTCAGGGCGTAAGGACCTTATATGCCAGAGGAAATGCATTGGCTGTATGTTATAGATGAATTAGCATGCTTTCAGCTGCAAGGAACATGTAACTCCACTGGCCTCAACATTCAGGGAAATGTACTAGCAAACATAAATAAGTACCACGCTGAGTCAGGACAGTGCCAAAATGACTGGATTCAGTGGCTCAGCACTGCCATGAAAGACCGATGTTCTTTCCGTGTTTTTGCTTTTCCATTGGTGTGATGGTTTATTTTCAGACTTGCTCTTCCCCTGATCCTCAAATGACCAATGAGAAGGGGTCATGTTTTCTTTTCCTGCGTCTTTTTAGTCAGTGGGGAAAATCTCCCATAAGCAGCTCTACATCAGACTCTTCCTTGGGTGTCAGTGGCCAAAAGCGCAGCACATGTCCAACGTAAACCATTCAGTGGCAAGCGGGAGGCAAACACGAACAGGTCAGCACAGCCTGGGTTCACCCCGGAGGTGCAGGCCTACCTCTTCTGAGGTGATGTCCGGGAAGAGGATCCTGGAAGACAGTTGGGCTTCTGATGGAAACCGGGTTGAGAGGAAGGGAGGAGTTGGCTGCGGAGTGAGCAGCCTGCAGTGTTGCCTGCAGTGGCTGATAGGAAACTATTGTAACTACTGAGCAGGAGCTGCCATGATCAGCCATTCCTGTTTAAAAAACTAAATCCCTTTGTCAGAAGGGTGCAGTTTAGTTTTGTGGATAGAAAAGCTGAGATCAGGTGTAGTCTCATGAGAAGTCAAGGAGTTGATCAACATAGGTATGAAATTAGAGCCAAAGTTTCTTGGAGCCATGCCTCTCTCTGGTCCTGAGCGTGTTTGTGGGTTGGTTGGGCACAGTGAGGGGTGGGCAGGGGCAACTGCTGATGGCGACACAGTCTCTCTGGGTGTGCATCCTTGGCTGCTGTAATCACAGAATCTTAGTATGTAGGAGCTGGTGACCTTCAAGTGACCTTGATATAATCTAGTTTAAGATCTTTGTTTTACAAATGAGACAGTTTGGATCCAGGCAACCAAGGTGATTTGTTAAGGTCTTACATCTGGTGTGTGCCTGAGCTTGGAAGGGTGCCCACAGATTTTCTTACTCTAAGTCTGGTCTCTGTGACGGGGTCCCAGGACCATCTCTTCTGGGGTTTAATGTATGTATTCAGTAGTGCTGGAGATGCTCTACAGCCTTCCAGTGTTGGAATTTTTTTGGCCATTTTTCTAAAGCTTTGGTTTGGATAAAAATACAAAAAATACTGGTAAATATAATGTTATATACTGTTATCCTCCCTTCAGGTCTTAGCATGATTGTGCTTTTCCTGGGTTTTCTCCTCTAAGCTATTTTCAGGGGGACATAGAAATCAGGGCACTGGGCGCATGATAGAGGGAAGGAGGTCTTAGTCCAAGATAGGAAGCAGGACTTTGAAGGCTCATTTTGTGGAGGGTTTTTCCTGTGGCATCAAACCAAGGAAGAGTCATAAAGGCTGAGACATTAATGAGTCACAATTGCAGTGCTGTGAGGTAGAAGCCTTGGCCTGTTTTTCTTGACAGTCTAAACTTGCATTCACAGAGACCCATCACTCTTCGACTCCACTTTCCCCTTGGCCTTCTGTGTACTGCGCCTGCCTCCTCCCGAGCACACACATGCTTTAGCTAAAACTGCTCCCCAGAAGGCTTTGAAAAGTCACCTCTGTAAACAGAGCAGTGCTTTGCAACAGTTGATCCTGAGAAGAGGAAAGAAAAATGACTTGGAAAGTGCTATGTGCAAATCGTCTAGTTTAACTGAAAGCTACCCTGGAAAATCCATTTATTTTAACTTTGCTTTTGAAAGTATTTCTAAAGTGCACTAGTTTCATTTTCTGGTGGTGTAACAACCATTATGGGGCCGTTAGTTTATGGTGTAGGAGATAGGTAAAGCTGGAGCTAAATCCGTGTGGATCTGGGTCTCCTCTGGTATTGTGTAAAGATGATTGTGTTTCTGTAAAACCAACAGTAGAGAACAAACTCTGTGTGTGTGTGTGTGTGTGTGTGTGTGTGTGTGTGTGCGTGTGCGCGCGCATGCACTTGTGATTGTTACAGCCCAGGGAAGCATATGGAAGAGTAGAAATAAGCTACTAATATGGTGATTTTGCTACACATTGTTGACATGCTGTAAAGGCCACACAAATGTGAGAAAAAGAAGGGACTGAAAAGACATGCATATGATGATATTTATGTGAATGTATCTGCTTGTGTTCATATATGTACAAATACTTGAATAAAATAGTTGTATAAAGTGACCTGAGAAATGAGAAAACAAAGTGAGTCCAACGCTTCTGTGCACCTTATTTTTCGAGACAGGGTTTCATTATGCAGTTCACGCTGGCCTTGAACTCACTTTGTAACCCAGGCTGAACTCGAATTCACAGTGATCCTCCTGCCTCAGCCTCCTCCTAAGTGCTCTTAAGTGCTATCCCACCACACCTGGCTGACCCATGTACCTTCAGTGTTTGGTTAGAATGGATCATCAAGAAACTTCAAAGATGGGTGGGCACACCCATGCGATGAGGCCTTTAACCCTTTAAAGAAGATACTTAGCAAGGGGATGGAGTTTTTATTTTTAGCTTTCTGATGAAGCTCCACACTGATTTCCATCGAGATTGTGCTAGTTTACATTCCCACCAGCGGTGGAGAAGGGCTTGTGTTTCTCTGCAGCCTCACCAGGACTTGTTATTATTTGAGTTCTTGATGACGGCCATTCCTTCTGGGGTGAGATGGAATCTCAGCATTGCTTTAATTTGCATTCTTCTAAGTCCATGCACACTGATGTTTATAGCAACACAATTCATAACAGCTAAATCTTGGAAGCAGCCCATGTGCCCACTGACAGAAGAACAGATAAAGAACATGAAGTTAGGCACGAGGGCGCACTGCTCTGCTGTAAAGAAGCACTGGAGTTATTTGCAGGGAAATGGGTGCACCTCGAGCTCACAGTGTTCAATGAAATAAGCCAGACACAAGCTTAAACATCTCACGATTTCTCTTATATGAGAAGCCCATGTATTAACAAGGCAAAAAGCAAATTAAAAGATAGACGACAGGCAATAGATAAGATAGATATTTTGCGAATGGGAAGGAGCCACAAGACGGAGGGGAGACTTGGAAGGACTTAGAAGAATGAACCTGTGCTGTGTATGTGTACAGCTCCCCGGTGCGGGGAGCAGACGTAGAAAGGCTTTGCAAATAGTTCCTGACAGGAACAAACACTGAAAAATCGGAGTGGCAACGAGGCTCCGTAGCTCTTTAAATTAAACCTGCTAAAACGTGGCTGGGGGTGCTCTTCTAATTTCCTCTATTTGCTGTATGTGGTTTTTCATCTCAGGCATTATTTGGCTACTCTTATGTCAGTAATAGCTGAATCATCATTGAAAAATGTATGTTACATATTGTCTTAGTTACTTTTTCTCGTTGCTGAGACAAAATACCCAACGCCCAAAATGAAGGAAGGAAAGGTTTATTTAGCTTACAATTTGTGGAGGTTTCAGTCCATACTTGGCTGGTTCTGAGGCAGAGTGGCACATGGCAGAGGGCAAACTGTTCAGGGCAGCAGAGCACAGCAAAAACAACCGCAAAAGGGAGGAATGACTGCAAGCAGCCTCTTTCCTTCCCTTACATTGTAAACAGCTTACCCCCACCCAGAGGGCATGTAGCTCTCACACAATCTCCATGCCCTCCTCTTCCACAGGCTCAGGATGTATACAAAGTAAGCACCCTGGCTTCCTGCCAAGTCACTCAGCCAAACCTCTAGGCTCCCCAAGTTGACACAATGTATCAACCATAGCGCATATATAATTATGTACACCATTATAGCTAAGTTTATCTCAAAATTATGTACAGTCTGTTCTAAAGTGTGAAGTTGACCCACCTCAAAAAATTCTCTACTATTTTTATGTTGTCCTGATTTAAGGGAATTTCTGAAAGTTCTGAATAGGCTGGTATCAACTGGAATCTAAAATCATGACCTTATAAACCTCTTTCAAAAACTGTGCCCAACAGGATGTAATAAATTCATTTGTTACTTTTAGTTATGAAGCCTAAACACATTGATTTATTCCTCTCTCCTCCTCCAAGACACCTCCCAGTACACACAGGAAGGGTAACACTGTTTATAAAGTACTTATCATGTGTCATATACTTTTTATCACAAAAATTAGCAAGGGCAAATATTTTGTTCCAATTTAGTAGATCAGGAAACTACGGCTCAGAGGAGATGAATAGTTTACTCGAGTGAATGCACTGAGACAGGTTTGAAATCTTGGGTGCTTTGATTCCATAGACTAGCTGGCTGTTGTTTTTTGCTTTTATTTCTCTTGTGCTATATAATCTAAACCACATAAAGATTGAAACTGGAAGAATTTTCTTACTCTGAAGATTCTTTTCTCATCCTTTCTCCAGGCACTGCTTTTGTGTTGAGGAAGAAGAGGTGAAAAGAAAGAACATGGTGGGAAAGACAGAGATGGTCCCTATATCACACTCAAATGCTAGGCATCAGCAAGAGAAATGAGCATTCTGCAGTGCTTCCACTCTGGGCTAAGCTCCTTTGAAAACCCTCATCTATTCACTCTTGAAGTTGATCTAATGTCACTTCCCTGGATTCCAGAATATTCTGACCTTAAAGCCTATCGTTTCAACCATGTTTGGCCAGAAAGAAGCTAGAGCTTCCAAGTGTTCAAAGGCACAAAAATATCAACATACTAATATTGTTTCTCAAATCTTGCCTTCCCAAGGGTAAGTTTCCTTAGGTTTAGTATCGAGAATCAAATAGAATTTCAGGTGAAACGACCACTCACCATAGCCTCCTAGAGCATACAATAAAATGAACACAAAGCAATGAAATTTTTGGTTTGTTTTTCTCTCTCTACTGTTTCACCCTCTACCAATACTGAGATTTAACTGTGGCCAACATTTTTGTTGTGCTTCTTTTCCTCTGACACATATACTTCAAAATTAAACTCCATCTTGAACTGTTGAAGAGAGATAACCCCAAGATGCCTCTTTGACATTTCAAACCATTAATTGTTGCATAAATCTCATCAATTGTTTCAGCAGATTTTTATTTACATCCTACTTTTTTGTTTTATATTTTATTTTATTTTTAAACTCTAAAATTGGACAACATAGTGAAAGACAAATTTTACCTTCATGTTGGCTGAGGCAGAAAACCCAAGGCAGACTAATTCCTTCATTTATAATTGGTAACACTAAGTACACCTAGGCAGGTGCTCTGAGATAAAGCAAGTAAGAGTTGGACAGAGTATCACCTGTGTTTATGTCATAGATGTTACTAGTTCCATGAAGTTAGGGAATAAGCTCTAAGTTCTACCACGTATTGGCTAGCTTGTATGGATCAAAACGTGACTGTGGTGAGACCCTTCCTGGGCCCCTGCCTCACGCCAGGCACTGTAGCTATGTGCTAGTGATGTGATCTCTGACTCAGAACTGGTTCATCCTAACTCTAACCTTAAAGTTTCACATTACTGCAATCCTTTAGGCCACAGACTTAAGGGTCCAACGTTTTGCAGCTGGTAAGTGGAAGAAGGCACGTAAGAACCCCAGGCTGGACAGCCTTTCTGACCCACATCTTCCCCACAGTGGGCTCCGTCGTAGTCTTCACACGAGCATCCTCCATACTAATTCAAGGCCTCCAATGTATTTCCATATGAACTATGAAATGAAAATAAAACTTGTGTCTAGATTCTACTGAACAGATTTTCCAAAATGCTTATAATTTCGACGGGTGTAATGTAAAAACATCTTGTTGTCTGCGTGAAAAGGCAGGTACAGGACAAAAAATGCATATTCCAAGGGGAATGCTTTATTCTCGGAGCACCAGGAAAGCTTCTTACCGGGGCCTCTGGCTCTCTCCTCACCCACATCCTGGAGCACTCCCCGAGTCTTCCCCCACGTCGGCCCCCAGGAATGTGTCTCC
Source organism: Dinomys branickii (assembly GCA_004027595.1). Taxonomy (NCBI): domain Eukaryota; kingdom Metazoa; phylum Chordata; class Mammalia; order Rodentia; family Dinomyidae; genus Dinomys; species Dinomys branickii. Next base: position 7,997 of record PVLD010027627.1, on the reverse strand, counting down.
ATGTCTCTTCAGGTCTCTGCTGCTGCTGTCACACCCACGAGGTCACGCTGTCCTGCGGCACCCGTCTTTACGTCATTCCCTCTCCAGGTCTATCCCAATCCCCAGCTTTAGCCTCTCTCTTGTGCTTCTGACTTCCCTGAGGGAAGGAATTAACTGAAGTTGTTAGACGGGGAAGAACTGTAAATTGTAGCAGAAGAAATAGGCTGTGGTATCAAAGGAGAAGGAAGATGTTCTAATTTTGGGCACTGCAAATACATTAAACCACACATTGAAGTTTTCTTGGTGCCTTAATATTACATGACCTCATGGCCTTCACTCCAGGTGCCTGAGATTAATAGGCTTTGAAGGAGGGTAGACCGTCTCAAGCAACAAAACAGGAAATAGGACATCCCAAATCTGGGGCCAGTAACTGGGAGACTAGAATATAGAAGGCAGTACATGTGAATTTTGTAAGGTCACAGAATAGATGCTTCTATTCAGGAATTCTTTGGTAATGAAAGGAAGAAGGCCGTGCATGCCAAGTGGAGGAGGAAGGTAAAGTGGATCGAATTCTTTGCTTACATTAATTGGTAAGGCACATAGACTCTGCAGTAGACATGTCTACAGTAGCTCTCAAAGGGGGACAATTATCTCTCTAAAGTTAGGGCCTAGAGAAGAGGTCCTTAGACAGTTTTGGCTTAGTTATTGGTGACTAACTTGCAGTTAACTGTGGCCTTTCTTATATTTGGGATGGTTGTTTTAAAGAGTGAATTTTATTTGTGTTTAGTTATTGTTCACTGCTAAGCACGTTTGGCTGCCTGGAATATTACAGAAAGAGCTTCAGTTCATCATCTGTAGGTATTTCACTTTTTAGGTGCTGATAAAGTGACACCATCAAAATGAAGATCCTCTGGCTTCAGCCCTCAGATGGATTGGCAGAGGAGATATTTCCAGTAACTCTGGCTTCTGACAAGATAGTCACATACCTCCAATCTGGGAAAAAGAGTGCCAGATGTGTCTGTAAGGTTTGTTGTGGGCCGGGAACCATAGCAGATCCGGGAGCCTGTGATACGCTTAGCTCTGAGGGGAGCACACCTTCAGTTCATCTCAGGGTCCATCAAGCTTCTTTGGGATAGCAGCACTCATCGAGCCCTACGGTGGGACCTCTCCATTGCCAGCTCTCATACAAATCCCAAGTGTGGAAGAAAGTCTAGTGTAGTGGCCTGTCTGGTGCACACTGCATCGGACTGGTGTCTTTATCAGGCTCTGTGAGCTCTTAGAGGTCTTTTTACCCATTCCAACTCTCCTGGATGAAGATTAAACCCAATTCTCAGATCATGACCTTATTCAGCAAAACTTACTTTCTTAATTTGGTCCATTTGGCTACTGAGACAGCAGAAGTCAGTGCGAGAAAAAAGCTCAGGTCTTCCAGGTCCTGTGTGCAAAGGGCCTTGCTTGGTACCATGGCAGCCCAGGGGATTTCTGCCCTTGGCACATGAAGGACAACGTTTGGTAGTTTTCAGGGAAGATCCAATCTATGTGTGCAAGGAAAGGTAAAGGGGTGAATTGAACGGACTATGACCCATGAAGAAATGGAGATGGGAAAGGCAACTTGGACCCAGGAGATAAAATGAGTGTGTTCTATTCTTTGTATTTCATCATGAAAACTTTCTGTCAAGTTCTGGCTGTTCAAAGAATTGGATGATTCTTTCCTAAGCTTTAGTTGCTAAGATATTCTCCAGAGTCCCCTGAATGTTGGCATCAGAATCCAGGGAGAGGCAAGAGCTACAACTGCTAAACAGCCATAAATATAGAGAATCCAGCTCCTACTCTACACTTAGCTGACAAGGAACAGTGGTGTCAAGAAAATACCAAGTGTGTGTGCTACTGGGAGAGTCGTTTCCAATGAAGGAGACAGAATAGTGCTTCAAGGATCAGCTTTTTTCCCTCATATTATGACCATCTTAAGATCCACAGCGCAAAACCAGACCCAATTGCTGTTTCTATTGTCCATTACTTCTCTCTCCTCTTGTGAGTAGCCTGTTGGGTCTGCGTCTCTGACTTCAGGACAGAGATGGTAGATGTGTGTTGGGTAAGTCCACCTGGCACCAGTGCCTGAAAGTGGTCCTGAGTTTGATGAGGACTTCGCCTCCACTTCCACTCCTGACACCTGTCCTAACCCTAGCAAAGCTCATGGGAAGACCTTGGCTGATTTGTAAGATTGCAATTTTGTGTCCTCATCTACTGAGATGAGGGAGGAGTAATTATATACCAATTACCACTATTTTTAATTTTAATTACGCATTTTAAAAGCCTGAGTAGAGATGTCACCAATGAAAATAATGTGTTTTTCTGATCACAGCACAATTTTTCATCCTCTTACCACTGCTAGGATCTTCCTGCTGTAGGAAAGCCCTGGATTTGGGGAAAGGGAACAAAAGGCTCTTATAGCAGGGTAAAAGCAGGGCTTCCTGAGAAAACGAGGAAGGAGGACATCTTCCCCAGTAACATATGATCAAAACCAGGCAGGAAAGCCCAAAAGTCATGTTGGAATAGGATTTACAGCATATGTAGCAGAAAGAACAGAGGCCCTTGCTTCAGAATGGATCTGGGTCACGTTACAAAGAGCTACATAACCATGGAGCCCTTGATTCACCCAGTGCTCATACTTCAGCATGCGTGAGGACCCCTAGAGGGATGCAGCACACAGATCTAGGGGCCTGCCAATCCAATGTCCCTGAGTCAGTGGGTCTTGGGTGAGCTGAAGAGTTCGTATTTCTAACTAGTTCATAGGGACCAGACTTTGAGAATTCCCATTATCCCTAGTCTTGATCGTTCCACTTACAGAATGATGTTAATGTTACCACTCTTACAGGGTCATTGTGCCAATAATGCCCCATTTGTGTTGAGCGCTTACATGCTGACTAGGCATTTTACTAAGCATGTTACAAGATTCATATCATTTAATTCACACAGAAACCTCATGAGAAAGGATTTGCCATGAAGAGATTGCTAAGTCGAGCAGCTGGGACAGTAGAAGCAGCATTTGAATGCGGTGGTCTTGGGAGCAGAGCCATCCTCACACCCATGCAGGGATGCCATCCTTTGAAACATAGATGAGTGAAGTGTCTGTGACAGTGTCTGCCATGTGATGCCTAGCCTACAAGAGACTGGTGGTAATTCTGAGTTGCGCTTTTTTGAAATGATCCAGCAGAAGAAACATATAAGAGGAACAGCATGGGAGGTGATACATGTGGGTTCCCAGCAGCTTCTTTTGTCCTGTGTTTCCAGCTGGTGGTTTGGCTCCCTAAGCCCCTTCCCTCCCACAGCTTCATAGAAAGGCACATTGGAGAAAAGGGGTCGTCAAGGAGGTGCAGCCTTCAGGGTGATATGAGTGGTTTGCCCTGGGTCAAGCCCCTAGGTTTCACTCATTCAAGTTGAAGTGGGCCCTCAGCTCCAAATCAGAAGAAGTCACACGTCATCTGGAGCAGCTCAGGCTTGGCCCAGAAGGCAGTGTTATGTAGAACCAGGCTTGGACACCCTCACTAAAACATGGAACAACTGAGGTTCAAGTATAATCCCATGAACCAGCTTTGATAGCTGACTAATGTAATGATAATAACTTTAAAAAATGTCACAAGGTAGGACACAGAATTGCTCTGAAGAGAAAACTGGAAAAAACATGGGAAGATCCTAGGTATGTGTTTTATCATGCCTTCAGTGGTCATCTGTGCAGTGATGTTGGGGAATGTGGACATCACTTTCACAATGACTGCCTCAAATTACCTCCGCCTTTTCTTCAGAAGAAATTAGAGCTCTTAGGTGCACAGACATCTAATGCTCAACAAGCCTCAAACCAACCTTGAATTAAAAAAATAAGATCTCCCACTTCAATGTTCTAACAAGTATCATTGTAAAGAAAAGTGACAACTTATAGAAGACATTGTGAATGTATTGGCTATATTTGGAAAATAATGCCTTTAAATTCAAACAAGTTTTCAACTTTGCCTCTTTGATAATTTCCCTTACACCTTGAGAAACATTAGTCAGACAGCCCAAATGAACTTGATGAAACTTAGAGTATAAAAATCTAACACAAAGTTAGAGTTTTTTTTCTGAAGAAGGAAATACACTCCAATCCAATTATTTATGGTTATACTTGGAACTATTCCAGTTCCTCAGAATTTACCGACTATTCCCTTGAGAAGACAATATGGATAGCCAGGGACAAGGGTAACACAGGGAATGGGGATGTGACTTTTACTTCTGTGCCTGTGGTCATTAGAGCAAACACATACACACCATGCATGTATACATCATACATTTTCCTATAAATTATTACACACTGCAAACTAAGACCCATAAAAAATTCTGAACAAAAAACATAAGTGAAAAAATTTTTTCATAACAAAGAATGGTACATTTTTTCTGGCCTTGGTACAGACGTTCTGTGCAAGTTGTATTAGTTTTTCATGAAGTGTGTTTTTCTATCCAAATTGCTTATTTCCAGAAGATATTATGAGGATTATGAGGACAGTGTTTGCAAATATATCTACAGCTCACTAGTAGAAGGTGGTACTAGAAATTAAGGCATGATGGTATTTGGTAATTTTTATAATCTAAAGTCTATCTGACATCTCTGACTACAGCTTCCTATAGAGAGAAAACACCGGTAGCGGATCCTGGTGCCTATGAAAATTCCATTGCCAGTCACTGCTCTCTGCTCGTTAGCTGGAGACCTTTGATGTTTTGCATCTACATAGTTTATGCTCTTTCTGAGAAACAGGCAGAGTACTCATTCTTTTATCATTTACATTTAGTGCTTTAATTGTGTAATTTCACCTTTCCCATCCCCCTTCCTCCCATCCCACTTTACAGAACTCACAGGTGTCTGGTCAGACCAGTCAGGTGGGTCTCTGTTTACCTGTCATTTGGGAAGCTGATGGTCTTACCAGGGCATGGCTGATTGCACAAAGCAGAACAGGGGTTAGTTTGAATTGCAGGTGTGAGCAATCAGTGTAGATCAGCACTAATCCATTGGCTATTAGAACCACCAAACTGCTGCAGACAGCAGAAAAGCCAAATGCTGAGTGTGACAATGTGTTAGTATGAGTGGTAGAAGATTTCCAATGCTGAGGGATTTGTGTTTGCAAATTGTATTCTTGCCAGCTCTTGCAGTGACTTCTTTAGTGTTGCCCCCTTCTGTTCAGGGCTGTACAAGAAATCTCGATGATAGGAGACAAATTGATCACAATTTCAGGCAAGTAATAACCCACAGAAGGCCTAGACATGAAAAACAGCGTGGTCAAGAGTGCCAACTAGAGTTTTCAGTTCGAATACCCATTCTGTCACATATTGTCTAGATAAGTTTCGTATTTTCACCAAGCTTTGTTTCCTCATCTAAAAAGTAGAGGTAACACCTACTTCAAAGAGCTGTCTCTGGCACAAAGTAGGAGCTTTATGAATGTTGGTTGTTGTTATGTTCACTATTACTATGATTACTAGAACATGGCACATGGCATATTGAGTAAGAACAGGGTCACATGCCTCTCATTCTGAAAGGCCAAGTAAGCTTTCAGGAGAGGTAGGCTGTGAATAACTTGAGGCTTTGACACTGACAGGATCAGAAGAAAATGCCATAAGCAATGGCTGTTTGGGACCAGTAAAAGTTTATTTTAATAAATAAATCAATAGCTTCATATATACTAATAGTGGTGTATGTGAGAAAGTAATCAGAAAAACTATTCTCACCAAGGAGGTGAAAGGCCTCTACAATGAAAATTTCAGAATATTGAAGAAAGAAATCGAAGAAGATACTAGACAATGGAAAGACTTCCCATGTTCACAGATTGGCAGAATTAATATTGTTGAGTGGCCGTATTGCCAAAAATAATCTACAGATTCCATGCAATTTCCATCAAAATACAACTGACATTCTTCACAGAACTAGAAAAATCATTGCCCAACTTCATATGGAAACACAAGAGAACCAGAATAGCCAATGCAATCATAAGCAAAAAGAGTAAGGCTGGAGACATCATAATATCCAATTTTAAATTATACTACAAAGTCATAGTAACAAAAACAGCGTGGTAGTGGCACAAAAATAGACAGACTGACAAATAAAATAGAACAGAGGACACAGAAACAAATACAACCAAAAATTTATTTTGAACAAAGGAGCCAAAAATATACACTAGAGAAAAGATAGCCTCTTTAGCAAACGGTGCTGGGAAAACAGAATATTCACTTGTAGAAGATTAAAACAAGACCCATATCACTCACCCCATGCAAAAGTAAATTCAAAATGGATCAAAGACCTATGTATAAGACCCAAAGCTTCTAAACTGCTGAAAGAAAGCATAAAAAGATAGCCAACATCTTTACATATTGTGGAAATGCAAATAAAAACTACATCAAAATTCTATCTCACTCCAGGCAGAAAGACTATCATCAAGAATTAAAAAAAAAAAAAATGCTGGTAAACATGCAAGGAAAAAAAAACCTTTTACACTGCTGGTAGGAATATAAATTAGTACAGCCACTGTGGAAATCATTATGAGGGTTTCTCAGAAAATTAAGAATAGAGCTACCATTTGATTATCTATACCTCTTTTGGTATAGCAATTAAAGTCATCATACTATAGTGATACCTAAATAGCCATGTTTATTATAACACAACTCACAATAGCCAAGATGTGGAACCAGCCTATGTATCCACCAATCAATAAGTAGATAAAGAAAAGTGAGTCTATGGAGAGATTAAAAATGGCAGACTTCAGACCAGTAGCTAAATACAGCTTCTCTGGGACCTGGAGTTGGGACACTTGGAAAAGAATGTGGTAAAGAAAAAAAAAGTAGATCTGAAGGGAGGTGAAAGAAAAATTAGAAGCTACAGAGAAGTTGGAAAACTGAGCACAAATCAGAGAAATGAACAAAAGAGTCTGGAACACTAACCCGAGCTCCCAGGGAGAGAGATCTGTCTGGGTTAACACAGGTAAACCTGGAGATAGCGGCTCCAGTGAGAAACAATGGACTGGGCTGTGTATACTATCCCCAAGAAAAGCCCATGGTTATTGTAAGCTGCAAATACAACATGGAGTTTTACTCTGAAAGTAACTCCTTCCACATGGCAGGTTAATTCTAGAGAGGAAATCTAAGTGCAGTCCCTGACAAATTTGAGAGTGTTTAATCAGAAGCCCCTTTGGGAAGGGATTAAGTTCTTAAGACTGAGCTATAAAACAGCTATAGGAAAACTATACTTCTGGATTCCTGGGTGGGAGATGGCCAAGAATCATGGAGAGAGTGCTCACTATCCATAAAACCCTCAGAAATTTAAAGTCAGGCAAGGAAGGTCATAGGAATCCTGCCCTCCATGGTGAGAAGCCTGGCCAGTTGTGTGCTTTTCAGAGGCATCTGGGCCTGAAAGTGCTGACATTAAGTCCACCAGACTGCTTACCCTCTTCTCCTGTCCCACTGCCCACATCCAGCCCAGAACAAAGTGATCTGTGTGATTTCCCATCTGCCAACATGATCAGGGGAACGCAGTGGTTTGGACAGGGGCCACTGTCTGGGGCAGATGGACAGAGGGGCCTCTGTAGCAATGGAGGCACCTTATAACCCACAGGCCTTAAAGCTAGGTTGAGAAAGCTGTGACTCGGGTAAACAAGGGAACACAAAAACTGGGAGTGGCTGGAGTAAATATAGCCCTAGGGCAGATTCCATGAAAACAACACCTATCAGAAAAAGCAGGGCAAGAGTCACCATTCACACACAAAAATGTACATATGGAAACAAAATATCATGTAGTAGTGACTCACTAGGCCCTCCACATCGGGTGGATTCCAGTACTATGTATATGGAAACAAAATATCATGTAGTAGTGACTCACTAGGCCCTCCACATCGGGTGGATTCCAGTACTATGTATCTTGGAAAGAAATCACTCATTCAAAAACACTGAGGAATTTTTCTTTTTCTTTTAAAAACTCCTTTCTTTTTTTTTTTTTTTTTTTTTTT